>JAHDVE020010074.1:0-160354 GCA_022606495.2 Halesus radiatus | reverse complement strand
GTATCAAAATATCAGCGCTCTACTTACCAATAAATATACTAATTACTTAGATAGAAAAAAGCTTTAGCTAAAAATATATATGAAAATAACAAAAAGATGGTTTAACATAAGCTGACAGTAGTTGCAACAGTTTTAAATTCTTCATTAGGATATTTTTCGACCTCCCGACATCCGTCTTTCCCCCCTTAATTGAATCGGGCATCTTTAACACCCCCATTAACATTTCCTACAGCTCGATTCATTGAAGCACCAGAAAACGTCGCCCTTTTGAAAAGCTCAGTAGTTGCAACAGTTTTAAATTCTTCATTAGGATACTTTTCGATCTCCCGACATCCGTGTTTCCCCCTTAATTGAAACGGGCATCTTTAACACCCCCATCAACATTTCCTACAGCTCGATTCGTTGAAGCACCCGAAATCATCGCCCTTTTGAAAAGCTCATAGAATATCTCCTAAGGCCCTATCGAAAGTCAGTGTTTTGTAAGTAACCATATTAAGTCAGTATTGCCATAAAATACATTTGTTAGAATAACAAGGCTAACTAACTAACCATCGCGCTGTTCCACCGCAGGGGTAGGCAGAGAGGACGGACCGCCAAACAACTCGATCTTAGCATACACTCCTTGTTTCATTCACATTCATACATCGTCTCATACATTCTCTTATATTATTCCGACCTCTGACATGGCCCGACTCAAGTATTTGAATCACTTGATCGTGCCATGTCTTCCTCAGGCGTACCCGGCTTCTCCTTCCATTAATATTCGCGTTATTTATTCTCCTTACACTCCTCTCTTCCATCATTCGCTCTACATGCCCAAACCATCTAAGCGTCCCTTTCTTAATCTTACTCATTACGCTTGCATCAGCTTTGCATTATTTACTCATCTCAACATTTTCACATGATCATACATGGTTTTACCACGCATTCGCCTCAGATAGCGTTTCTGCAGCATTACGTTTACTTTCATCTTTCCTCTGCCAGTTCCATGACGCACTATCATACATCAGGGTTAGCATCAGCACTCCATTAAAATAAATATAATTAATAAATTAATTACATAAACGTTGATCAAGAGATCAATTCAAGGGATGAAGGTATTTATAAATAAAATTTAGCAGATTTCAATAATCATTCACGGAGCTTCGACATCTGATTGTCTCTCAAACAAGCCGAATTGAACAACCGAGCGTTTAACAGTGATGGAAGGCCCGGAGAGGATGTGATACGTCGATTATCATGTTAAATGTGAAGTCAATTATCTATTTATACAGATACATTTTTGAGCTACTCTTGTCTTTGGTGCAACTAGGAAATATCAGAAAAGAGTTCAATTAAATATTTAAAATACAATGAACATATAACAAACAAAAAAACAGCAGAATACACGAGTGACTCCCGATACGGTCGACTGGCTGAACAATCTCTCACTATGATCTCCACCTAATCTAGTCCACATGAAAAAGAAGAAGAATCAGCGGCTGTAAATTATTGAAGGCACGTGTTATGATTTAAAATCAAAATAAACTTTATAATTTGAAAACTCAAACCATAGTTCCACTTGATTTTTGTTAATGGGATTTTCACCCTAATACGGGTATCTTCAGACTGGGACAATATAAACTGATGAAATAAAATGAAAATGTCGAAATAACTTGGAAACTGGATCGGTTAAAAATATATGAAGGTAAATTAGTTTTATCACAACATTACAATGGAATTCCACCACGAAATAACAAGATTTTAAAAGAGAAATGTTACGTTTCAAGACGTTGTGTTAGATACCCGATTGGGGGGGTCGGTGTTTTCTCCTCATACAATTCGTCGCCCAAAATATAAACAGGAGTATCTCATATTTAGCAACTCTCCAAAGAGTCGAAAAACAGTTTTTTTGTTGTTGGAATCTTATACATTTTATTTCATTTTTCGCTAATGGGGTTTTAAGTACACATTTTTTTCCCATTAGCGAAAGTTGTAATAAAATGTACAAGCATCCGGCGAAAAAATAAAAGCAGTGTTTTAGCTCTCCCGGAAAGGTGCTAAATATGAAATACGCCTGTTTGTGTTGTGAGCGACGAATTGACATTGTAATATTCTAAAAATGTATTTATTGACTATGCTACTAGACTGTTTGGTACTTGATGAATTTATAATTAAAATTATTTGGTTAGATAATCCCATCTTTGTGCTAAACCCATGACAGTTCCGAATTCTAAGGTAGGTATATAGTATATACCACTAACCGAGTGGCAAACAGATGGAAATTCAACCGACTGTTATGCTTTATTCCAAGCATCGCTGGGAAACGATGCCAGTTATGGCCGGAAGAAGAATAATATTAATATTTTACTAAGAAACCTCTTCGTCGACCAAAGAAATTCATTAAAAAAATATTTATTTAGTTTGGGCGTAAGAATATCCAAGAAAACAAGAGAATTTAATATAATGTTCGTAAAGTGTTTATTTTCATGAAAGTATATTAAAAATATCTCATAAAGGCTGGAGGCTTTAAACATAGACATGGGAAATATTACCAACGTAATACGTTATACCGTATTCTGCTTCTCCTACTGGGATACCATTAGGTATGAAATTGATATTTTTGTGGAGAAAACCAATTTTTTGTGGACCTCCTACACGCGTTTATTTCATTTTCACGGCATCATTAAAATCTAAAATATTTTTCGAAGTTAAAAAGATTAATGCAGTGTCAATTAACTTGTAACGGAAATTAAAGAGTCAAAAAAATTACAAAGACAAGTTTAAAAGCAAAAAAATTGATTTGACGATTAGACAGAAATTAATGAAGTTACATTAAAGTTCGTTCCCTTTGTGATTCGCAACTATTGGGCTAAGTCGATTACCGCCGAGCTGACTAATGTTGGTTTTCTTTCTGTATCCGGTGCGGCCGCCCTCCAACAAAGCCAGATTATGGTAATGGCCCCGACTGACTGACAGGCCACCCTCCTCTGTCACGCGAGCAACCCGGGCAACCCCGGGCGCCTCTATTAGCGGATGCAAAGCGATTGGGAATATTGAGATCATGCCGGAAATCACTGTTGCTACAGTAATGCCACCGCGGCGTGCTTCTGGTATCCGGATACGGCGACTCGTCGGAAGGCTTTAAGATCATTTTTATTTTATTTTTTGATTATTCTTATTTACGACTAGAAGCGTAATTGACGACTGTTCTATCACATGAGAAATAATTTTGAATGTTGTCCGGGCTTCCCAGGATCGATAGCTGACTAACAGTTGTTAAAAAATAAGTTTAAAAAATAAAAACGCTGCACCTAAATATGTAGAGTAAAAGGTTTATAAGTATCTATGTACCGCATGAGAATTATTGAAGTGGGTCCGTAATAGAGGAGACTTCTGCAATCAAAGAAGATTTTTACATAGTGTCAATACCCAAAACAGTTATAAAATATGACGTATAAAATATGACGTATAAAATCAAGTTTAAAAACGAGAACTCATCGCTTCTTCCGCAGTGATACGAGTGGATTATTCCGTTTTCTGACTTGATTTCAGACATTCTGTGTTATGATTTGGCAACGAGGTGTAATACGAATAATTTCGCCATTGCGAGGAATTCGGGAGAAGCGTGACGAGTCTATGTCACAAGCAATAAACATTGGATCTAGTAGGTAATTAAAATATTAATGAATCAATGGTCGAACTCCGATTTAAGGTCTATTCACATACACCGGCACCGTGCAGTGCGGACACGTACAGTGGCAGGCACGGCACAAAAAGGAGTATTCACATTACACCGTGCATGAATGTGTTCATAGATAATGTAAGCAACTAATTTTGCCGTGTCTGCTATTTTAGGTGTCTGTACTACGTGGTGCTGGTAGATATGAATCGAACTTTTGGACGCAACGCACCGTGTACTTGCGATGTCATGAGAAGTAATCATGTCACGTATCACGCCATCTATGCTGCAACTAAAATATTATCAAGGTTGCTAAATTGGCAGGTATGAGTTGGTAGAAAACATATATTGGCGATTCCTCAACATCCGTACGGTTTAAAAAAACACGTTTCATACGAGATTTTGATTAAGAACTCGTGTTGCCAGGTTCTAAAACATTTCTCGGAACTATTTTGTTTTAAATTTAACAAAAACAGAATACGAGTATTTACGTCGGTGCCAACACCCCAATGTAAACGAATTCTGTCATAAAATGGACGAAGTATTTCAATTCATCTATTTTCTCAAAAAATATTTTTGTTTTTCGTTAACGACCGGAAATCAGTGAACCCTCGATGCTTGTCGCGTCTTAACGCGTCAGCACCAGTACGTGCCTCGGGTATCAAAAATCTAAATCCAAAACCGAGCTTTAAAGTTACATCAATTTATTCACCACGCAGGCAAAAGATGAAAACGAGAACTCAGATTTAGAATATTACCATGATAATGGTTGGGACTTTTTAAGCAGGTGCACGGTGAGTGTGGTTATGCGGTACCTATTTCCTATTCTGCACCCCGGGTGGCGTCAGAATAATTATTTCAGTATCTGAGCCTGACGCCTTTTCGCGTCGTTAGGGCAACGTGCGGTTTTATTGGGAAAATTGATTAAATTATTCAGAGAACATCTGAGAAGGGGGAATGAACGCCTACGAAACAAATCTCGTTACCAAAAAGACAAAAAATAAAAATCAATCCATACAGTCACCACGTGAAGACAGAAAAATAAAGTATGTGCCTAAGGAATACTGAATTTCTTCTGAAATACAATAAATATAATTTGAACGAGATATGGAAGATGATTTCTGTGTAAATAAAGGTAATACATCAAGCAGAACTCTCCTTCTCAATAGATTCGGTTGAAGAGAGATAGATATCTCAGAAAGATATTACAAACAAAAATCCAGTCGTCTCGAGAAACGATGAAAGGCTTAATCATAGATACCTATTAATATAAAAAAAAAATAAACTTATTTAGAAACTGTTGCTGAAGAGAGGGAAAAACTATGAAACGGATGCAAGGAAAAGCGGTGAAAAGCGTGTATTAGTATTCCTAGCAAGTGGAGTTTAAGCTTAAGTGTTCAGGGTTGCCACAAATAAAACTATTAATCTTATTTTCTCTTATTGAACAATAACCTAAATGGACTTCTGATGTATGGCAGTGAGTCGTAAAACTGGCAGAGGAAGGACGGGAGCACACATATTGAATGTTGTAGAAATGAGATCCATGCGACGTAGGTACGAATTGTGTATTCAAAAGAAAAGGTGAATTTTGAATTTTCGCGGGCTGTGTACATTTCATTATCGATTTTTTTTTTGTTATGTTGGTACACATATGTTAGCATTATCAGCCATTTTGGATCAGTGGTTTGTTTTTGACAACTGGAAAGGTTACTCACGTTTTGTTTTTTCTTCGATTAAAAAAAAAAAAATGTAAAAAATTGAAAAACATCGATTTTTTTGATTTTTCGAAGAAATGCTGACAAGGACATAGAGAACAAAGCAAATCTAAAATTTCACTTTAATCGGACTGATGATGCCCCAGAAAACGGCTATCAATCCGACCAAAACTAGGAAATTCCTCCATAGGTTTAACAATTATTAACAATTTTTTTCTAAAAAGAATAAAAATTTTTTTTGAAGAAATGCTGATGAGGATATAGAAAATAAAGCGAATCTAAAATTTAACTTCAATCGGACTGATGATGCCTCAGAAAACGAACCTAAATAAAAAACGTGACTAACCTTTCCAGTTGTCAAAAACAAACCACTGATCCAAAATGGCTGATAATGCTAAAATATGATAAACATATGTGTACCAACATAACAAAAAAAATCAATAATCGAATGTACACAGCCGGCGAAAATTCAAAAACCTTTTCTTTTGAACATACCTCGTATGTGTAAGAAAAATATATTATAATTTAAGAACGAATAGAACGGACAAGAATAAAGGACAGATAGATTGAAAAAGAGAATGAAAGGTGGAGAATATATCATGTGCAAGTCAATGGAAGAAGCCCGGGACGCCCCTCGAAGACTTGACACGATTAAATAACTAAAGTAATAGAGTCGGAATAACAGAGTGCATAGACGATGTATAAATGTGAACTAAGCAACGAGTGTACCTACATCAAAACAATAATGTGTGACGTCACAACCATTCTGACCGCCCTTGCGGAGATAATACGTAATGCTTAGTAATTTAGTAAACTGCATGCTATTTTTAAAAAATCTGCCTACTTGTTAAATATCTTCATAGATGCATCAAAATTATGTATACCAATATAACCTAAAATAAAACAACCACAACAAAAACTACACAAATGTAAAAAACTTACCCGGGAATTCGGGATAGAACTACAGTTAAGTGGAGATTGTGGGTACCTGAAAAAGAAAAACATTAGTTAGTTCCCATTTTTGACTGCATACATACCTAGTAGAAAATAACATGTGAATATTTTCTTATATTTTTAATCATTTCTCAAAACGTTTACAAAATAACAACAGGCTATACTTTTTCACCCCTTTCCCCTTTTCTTTTTTTTAATATTATTTTTGTCTCATCTTATAATTTAGGATATTAAAAATATTTTAATTTCTACCAACTCGGAACAGTTTATACCAAATCTCTTTTTTTATATATATATACATATAGATTATTATTTCTATACGTATTTTCTTATACTTAAAAAAATTGTAAAACACTACTTGCAATTATGTATATTTTGGGGTATAATTGTAAAAAAAAGTATGTGATGGTGAAGTAAAATAGAAGATAACTGCCAATTTGAAATAATCAGAATAATAAATTACGAACTTAGATTTTTTTTAATAGCCACTGATTCTTTATTACGATTTATGACTCAAGGTAAAAACTTTTTTCAGAATATCCATAAAAGAGATATAGGAGAAACGTGCTCGTCCACATACCAGGTAGCTGAGTACATACGCTAAAGGGCGTACACCACTCTGCTCTATGGTCTATAGGCTATAGCAGCCGTATTATGCACGTTCCGCGTACAAAGTACTGACGGATTTACGGGCGACCTCCCACCACCACCCACTTTTTATAGTCACACCCGACCAGCCAACCTGGATTCAAACAGGTAGTCGGCGTGTGAACTCGTTAGCAGTAAAGCGAGAGCAGGTGGGGAGGGGAGGTGGCGACAATGGTATATAAATAATACACAATTAAGATAAATCTTATTGGAATTCTTCTATGTTTTCTTACTCTTTTGTGGGGGAGAGGGACGTCGAAGAGAGAATATTTATTGATTCGAAATAATGAAAATATTATTAAGCAATATGAAAACCATAATGCTTTAAAGGGAAAAATATTTATAACAAAATTTTAAAATTTACAAAACATACGTAGGACGGTCCAAAAAAGGCATCTTTCTGATTTGATTTTGATAAATGCTAAGCCTATGTAAATTTAAAAAATGCATAATAAATATTTTTCTCCTTAAAAACATTGTTTGTTTATTGCGACTACTAGGGAGTTTTTGCTTGAAAATTCAATATATTCATTGAAATTTTAACGAATTTGCCTACGTAATAATTTATACCCCTTGCACATTACAACAATGTCATTGATGGCAGTTTCTTTGGTGACTCTGGGAGGTTATTTTCATTTTATTTTTTTATTACTTTTTTTTTAATATCTTCTATTTCTACTTCATGTAATTTTTTTATAATTTTTAAATGTATTATTTTCATGTGGCAGACAGAGTATTGCACTCACCGCTTTGTTCTGCTGAAATAAAAACATTATTATTATTATATATTTGCGCACGTTCCAGAGTGGAAGATACTCTCAGTATCGCCCTGGTGAAAGACCACCATTCAGAATTGAAACGTTACTTGAAATGGCTTTTAGCCGTGTTTAGTGAAGTTTAGTTAAGATCTGAATAGCCAGGTATTTCCCCACCTTCCTCAGCCCCTTCTCCTTCCCCTCCCAATACCTTCAGCCTCACAACATTCCCCAATTGGGGATGCCATAGTCTCACTGGCTCTAGACAGTTGGGAGCAGTTGGTACTCTTGTGCGGTATTCATTTAAACATTAAAAAAAATCATGGCTTAAATTCGTAAATTAATAATTGTTTAATGAAAAAGGTATGACAGCTACTTTTATAATGTTTCCTTTTTGTTAAACGAGACACGTGCCTGTCGCAAAATGTTAAGAAAACTTTAAGTTCGTAGCAGTAATGAATAAAAAGTTTGACAGCTATTATAAAAATTATGTCAGGATGAAAGACAAAATGTCAAATACAATAATTTGTCAACGAAAAAACAGGAGACTAAAAATAAATCCCATAAAATAGCTGCCATTTTGTGAAACCTTTTGTTTACAAACACGAAAAGTTTTTACAACCTTGCATGTAAATGAGGCAAGATCCACGGCTGTGGAACGTTAAAACTAATTCTGCCCGAACAGAAATTGCAATGGCGGCATTTTATCCGAAATTTGTGTACCCCACGTGTGTTTTACGTCTTTTGTCTGCAATCCGGCCGCCCTGATGCATCGGTTTGAGCTTTTAACCGCCCATAAAGATGGAGACTTTACATCCGTGTCGTATAGACGCCGTTACTGTCCGGGCGGGGCGGGAAGCGACAGAGCGCCCGCAACATTCATCTTCGATTGACTGCAATCTGCATCTGCATCTGCATTGCAATACACGCGGAAGTGTGAGAACCTTCTTTGCAGGAAAAGTCAAACCCGAACTCAAGGAAAACACGCTTGACCGCATTATATTAAAAAAAAAAAAGTTACAACTTTACGGCTAATAAAAACTAAAATACACGTTCCTAAAGAAAAAATACATAATTACAAATCAACCATCTGACTTGAACATAATGATGTACATCTGTTTGTAGATGTTCCACTAAAAACTCTAGAACGGTGAGCTCTGACATAGTGAAATATGCACAGGGTTTTCCGCCTGGAATTTCAAAGATAAAGTGGATATTTACAGCTCGCAAAGACATTTAATTTACATGATGAGCTATGGAGCTTTAAAATATTCATATCCATGTAACTGTTCTAGACAACATTATCATTATATAATCATTATAAAGATTTCTTTATAATCATTATTAAGATTTCTTTATGATCATTATATCATTATATAATCATTACAAAGATTTCTTTATAATCATTATATCATCATATAATCATTATAAAGATAGCTGCTAATAATATGGGATAAAAAATGGAGAATAATATTAAAAAATCTTGAATTTGAGATATGATATCGATGAAGATGGCATAAATTGAACTGGTCTCATTAGCTAAGTTGGTTAAGCGGTTGCCCCGGATAGGCAGAGGACCTGGGGTCGAGTCCCAGATGCGACTGAAATATTTTTATTTTCTGTCTTTTTTTCCGTTTTCATATTTCATTTGGGTTATGTTAATATTATTTTCTACAATGATTAAACATATTGTTTGTTTCTTATATATCATTACGTCTAAAAGGGATCGAAATGACAATCTAGTCTCCTTTAATGGAAGCAATCTTCCCAACAAGCCCTCCATTGATATGCTTGGTGTAACCTTAAGTGATCAGCTCAGGTATGGGGTCTCCATCGAAACCCGAGTAAAGTTAGCCTCTCAGAAGCTGGGCGTATTGTGCAGAGCCCGCAGATACTTTAATAGTACACAACTGCTGACCCTGTACAAATCGCAAGTGCGCCCCATTGTAGAATTTGGCAGCCACCTCTGGTCGGGAGTCCCAAAATATCTGAAAAAAACCCTTGACTCTGTGCAGAAACGGGCGGTCCGTTTGATAGATTCGCCTATCTTAACAAACGGGTTGCAATCTTTGGAGCACAGACGTCAGGTGGGAATGCTGTCTTTGTTCTACCGGTATTTTAATGGAAGATGCTCCAGGAACTAGCGTCATTGATCCCTTCGGCACCGGTGCATAGTCGGGAAACGCCAAACGCGCGCCCAACATTTGCACACGGTTGACATTTGTCACATGAGAACGGGTCGCTTCTACGACTCGTTCTTGTGTTCAACAGCTCGGCTGTGGAATGATCTGCCGGCCTCTGTGTTTCCTCCATTCTATAACATGGGTCTCTTCAAGACCCAAGTTCACTCCTTCCTATCCTCTAAAAGATCCTCCACACAGCATCCCCAAAGATGATATAGGCCTTGAGGGAAATTGTTTCCTCCTTGGTCTCCTGTGTGGAGTTACTGTAAAAAAAAAAAAAAATATCAACTATTCGTCATTTAATTAATAAATTACACGAATATTAAAAAAAAATTGTAAGTGACTCATCTCAAGAGGGAGGGAACAATTATTTGACACCATCGCAGCAATCGGGCCGACAAGATTGTCAGCAGAATCAGTTAACTGGATAATCAAAATTTGGTTTGCATAATAATTCTACGGTTATCTTCAAAACGCTTAACAATAGGTACGGCAATATATAACCGACCTAAAACATGAGAAAGCCTGTTACCGCACATAATAATATTGGAGAAGCAGGCCGGTAACAAAATCAGTGGCGGTTCGTGGTTTATCTCATTGGGAGTTCAATCGGATGTTACAGTAGTAAGAAAAAAATTCCTCCATCTATATGAAAAAATCTTTGTTGGTTTTTTTCCATATTAAATACATATTTTTCTATACATGCAAAAGAATTTCATCATTCACTGCATCAGAGAATAGCGACCAAGCAACAAGAAAGAATTCGACGATTCGTAATTTCCTGATCCTAATTTCAGGAATTTCAAGAATTCCTGGAAAAGCGATAATATAAAGGCTGATTTAATTAACAAGCAAAAAAACTTTTTTGGTAACCCCATATTAAATATTTTCCCACTTATCAGGCCTTCCCACTCTAAAGACCAGTCTATAGACCATTCTAACAACTTTGTAATTTCCTAATTATAACCTGTCCAACTACCTTTAACGTTTGTAATTCCCTAATTACAAATTCTTGTCCCCCCCTCCCCACCTAACTCGAACTGATCTATATTGTAATTTTTAACTTTAGTATACATTGATACCTGAAGAAGTGAACATCGTTCACGAAACCATCGTGTCATGGAACCGTTTTAATTTTTTAATATTTATGTTAACTGTTCAGAATTTTTTTTAAAGTACTTTTTGTATACAGTGTATGACTTATCATATTCAGTTAAACACGCTGTCTAATACCTAACGGTCTTTCAAATGATCATAGCAATAACTTCTAAAATAAACACAAAAATACACCCAAATTTTCAAATAATTCTACAATGCATCAAGAATCAAATATTCACTGCCAGTTTTAATTCAAGTCTGAAAGGGTTGACAATATGCAGCCATTAAGAGGGTATACATGTAATCGACCTGAAACACGGGGTAACCTGTTACCGAATGTAATAATATAGTAATACATACAACTTGGAGACAACCTCTTCCGGCAGAAACGACTCGGTATTATTCACGCTTTATTGGCAGCGCGAACAGGAGTTACAAGTAATTAAGGTTTAATTAAGAAGGGGCGCAATCTTGGCAGAAAACACCGCCCGAGAGACTTGCAGTGCAAATTGCACAACGACGTCGGGAGTCGGAACCGATCTGAAGTAAGTCTGCATGATAAATCTAGGAATCGATCAGATACTAATGTTTAAACAAATTTTTGTATAACGGCTTCCTATATCAGTTTACGATACACAATTCAGATATAAATATTAACCCTCTGCACTAAACTTTTGTTTTGTATGTGAATACCGCTAACTCATAAAAACTAGTGCAAAAAACTAAACAAACATAAACTGTTAATATACTCGTACATATGTAATGTTTCAGAAAGAAGGATCGCATCACATCAACCCACGAATGCAAAATGGATCGTCTAGTTAGTTTTATCTCTCCTACTTTCTTCCCGACATAAGCATTAGTTTATTTCACAATATCATCCTCTAACTCTCGAGGGAAAAACAATTTGAAAAAATCCCGAGGCTCTTTTGTATTCCATAGAATTTGTGGTCCTATAATATTAGGATAAATCGTGAAATTAATTTTGTATGCATCAATATCTCCATGTATCCGCTGGTGTGGAGTGTTGTGTCGCTTCTTTAAGTGCGGAGAATTTATTCAATTTGTATAACAGATTACCATATTCTCCCTCAAATTAAGTAACTTACTATTAATAATTTTGTACAAATATGATCCTTGGTTAAATTATGTTAAAAACTAAAACACCTAATGTATTAACAGTGTTATGAAATCACTCATTACGTTATTGCTGCCATAGCAGCGGCACTTGAGTAATATGGCAATCTAAGCATGCGCTGAAATGTCGGCATTTGTGCTTAAGGTTACAATTCAAATGGAAATCAGAACAAAATACAGTTGCTCATATGACCTTTGAAACCTTCTGGGTCAATGCAGAACACGTCAAGAGACCCAGAGATCACACCTCGTGTCATCCTGGGCCAGCACGTCTGTTCTGCCATGTAGAATACATAGCAGGTCATGGTGTCGACCCTAGTGTAATTGTTCAGTACGAATAATTTATACCATTTTAAGAGGTATGGGCTGCCACTGAAGTTATTATTATTAATGCTTTTACCGTAAAATTATACATATATGTAGTGGCTAACTAAGAAAAGTCATAATATATCGTCCACTTAGGGATAAAGCTCATTTTGTGCTATGCTAGCTGTATGACACATATTGACTTTTACCTCTAATGGGACGATATTTAATTTGAATCCTTTATTGGGATTGTTAAATAATGTTACAGGTCCGTTCGCAGTATGGCGTACCGGAAATTTACCTGAAAATATATTGTTTTGAAATTCCAGCCATATTATTATTACCGGGGCTGGTTAAAAGCATCGTCAATCTTTCCTGCAACTGACACATTTTTAAGATGAATTAAATCATTTGTCATTTCGTAAATAACAAAATGTGTAAACAATATTCAAATCAGTTTTTATTAACATTTGATTGATCGATTGAATTATATTTTTCTTTTTTTTTAAAGGAAAAACAATCGCGGGTTACGAATAACCTGAAAGTATTTTAAAATCTCCTCACGATTTATCAGTTCGTTTTTATGGCAAGTAAGAAGTTTTCTTTTTTTTTATTAACCATTAATGAATAACATTCGTAGAGGCAATATACTCCAAACAATAAAAAAAATTATCAATTGTAAAATTCACGTGGTGAAACAATTATCTTTTTGAGGTTTATTGAAAATATTATAATGAATAAAAAAAAAATTTAAATGCCTGCATAATTTTTTCTCATCGTTGTAGAAGAAAATAAGTACGTTAGTGAATTATCAGATTTTAATGAACATAACAAAATATCATCATCCAGATTCAATATTGCCGGATCGTTAATGGGGTCGGGAAAAACGCATGGGCCAATCTCGTTTGATCTCCTTTTTCTGTGGAAATATTTGCCGAGGTAAACGGAATCGCAAGTCCTACCCAAAAAAGTATTTGCAGGAAAACGGGCGAAAACACGTTCCGCCCGCCATTTTATTAGGCAACCGATACTTCGGGAGAATTTAATAACTCCAGCCGTCCGATTAACATACAAACATAAAAATTGATGACCAATGGATTAGGGTGGTTATCGAATTCGTAAAAAGGTATTAGATAAAAATGGCCGTTTCATAGAATCGACGTTTCCACGGGAATATTAATATCATAAAGGAGGTATATACAGACCTTGCGGTATAAAAATCATTTTGTGTTTTCTTGGAGAGCACTCAACAAATCGCTTTATGGGCTGACGTTCTATCGTTCCACGTCAAATAAAACACTAACTTTGTGCGAACCCTTAATATATCTTTATTTGTATCGTCTTCGTCATTCGTCCGTTACTTAAGAGGAACGGCTGCGCGGCCTGTTTCATCCAAAACTAAATTTTGGATTTGAGGCCAAAACACTCACCTAAACCGAATGGTATTTTGTTTTTCATCCAAAGGTACAACAACTATCTAGTATGGATTAGTATTAACTTTTAAAAAAAAAAAATATTTTTTATTTTAATTACGAATTTTCGCGATTTCAGAGGCAACTATAGTAATTATTTGGGGCAAATAATGGTGATTTAAAAAAATATATTACCACGTCTAATATGAAAATATAATTAAAATAAGCATTATGATGGAGTTAAATTTAAATTAAAAACGACAAATTTACATAAATTTTTATATCTATATATTATACAGTACCATTTTACATAATATATATATATATATATTTTGATAGAAAGCAGTCACTTTGTGGTTAGACCTATTTAATGAAAATAAAACAATAACTTTGTTTATAACCACGAGAATTTTATTTAATTTTATTACGACCGACCGGTTTCGCTTAACATAAGCATCTTCAGGGTACCACCAGCAGATTAAATTCACATTAGAGATAGGCACCAATTCAACCTTAATTTTTTTAGATCTCACCTTATCTGTCGTAAATAATAAAATAAATTTTAATATATTTCGTAAATCCAGCTACACCGACATTGTTATACATAATACATCCAATCATCCTTTTTCTCATAAACACTCCGCGTTTCATTCAATGGTCCATGGTTTGGTCACGATACCGTTATCAAATACTAATTTTTCCAACGAACTAGCATTAATTAAAAAAATAGCGACAAATAATGGATATGAGTCCGATTTAATTGATACAATTTTAAGTAAAAAACAAAAACAAATAGCCACTAAAAACTTCTTATTCGCTAATCCACATAAAATAAACAGTATTAACAATGTTAGTTACCAATGGCGGCGTATTTTATTCATTAATCATTTTTTCTTCCTGCAGTGTAAAAAAATCTTCCTTCTGAATTAAGACCTGCATTTTATACAAATAATAATTTAGGTAAATTTCTAATCAACTCAAAAGATAAAGACGACAAGCTTAGTCACTCGGGAATCTATAAATTAGATTGTAATGATTGTTCAGCATTCTATATTGGCAAAACAACACGCAATGTCAATATTAGAATTAAAGAACATCTTAGATGCCTAAATAATAACGGTTTTTCAGAATTCGCCAATCATTTTATTGATAAAGATCATACCTTCAAAGCACCGGTGCTAATATTCTTCATAAAAATGGCCATGGAAACAGATTTAATAATTTAGAATCACTAGAAATAAAGAAAGCTGTTAAAACCAAAAATAAAATTCTTAATAATCAACTAAATGTGTCCAATAGCCCAATATTAGGTATATTCCCTATAATTTCCGATCCCATAATCACCTGTTCAGGTATTCCTTGGTATTCATTTATGTACACTTCTGTCTCTTTCGCTCTGGTATTATGTCAGATTTCTATTTCATGCCATCTCATTTTTTCTTCGTTCTATATTATGTTCTGTCTTATTCTATTTTGTATATATAAACACACACTATGTATTTTTGATCAGTTTAATTTTTGTACCCTGAAGATGCTTATGTTAAACGAAACCGGTCGGTCGTAATAAAATTAAATAAAATTCTCGTGGTTATAAACAAAGTTATTGTTTTATTTTCATTATATATTTATTTTTTTTATATATAATCATATTTAGATAGAAAAAACGTTTTTTTTTTTAAAGTAAACTCGCAAATAATATTCAAGATTGCCTCTAAAATCATGAAAAATTGATATCTTTAATGGTCTATATTTCATAATTAAAAACAAATTAAATAAAGCACTTCTAATCTAATATACTTACTATACGTTTCATTTAAAAATATGGGTCATTCGGTTTGGGTGGGTATTTTGGCCAGAAATCACAATTAAGTTTTGTATGAAACAGGCAGCGCAGCCGTTGCTCTCAATATGTCTGAGGTTTATACGGGGCAGTATATTCGTATCATCGATCACAAAGTACGGGCATCATAAAACCTAATAATATACTATTTTCATAAGAAGCAATTACTTTGTAGTTTGACATCATATCAAATAAAATATACACTCTCTTATAAACCACGAAAATATTTTTTTTTTCGCCAATCGGTTTCGCTTAGCCCAAGTTTCGTCAGGGCAAATATAATAACTAAAGAATAATACAGAGTTATCAGTTATATATATATAGGATTATCTCTCTTTAATGACTTCATTATGTTCCCATTACGTTGTATTTACTATCTATTATTACTAATATATATATATAGTTACAGAATACAATAGAGTGAAATAGATAGAATACAAAAGAGAGAGAAAAGAGAAGAAAATATTAGAGGGAGACAACAATGGAAACATATTATGTTGAAGAGGGAGACAAAATTAACATGTATTAGTAATAATAGATAGTAAATACAACGTAATGGGAACATAATGAAGTCATTAAAGAGAGATAATCCTACAATATTTATACAAGAAAGAGGGTTATTAATGGAAAATAAAAATTTCAACTTGTGTAAAATTTTCTTTCAAGTTCTATAAAACTATCCGTTTCATAATAGAAGCTTTCAAAAAGTTATACTACTTCTCATTTACGGATTTTGTCCTTGTTTTGAAAAAGCTTAAGATTAGACGAAACGTGACACTCGCTCACATATGGCGATAATTAAAATATTTTTTGAAAAAACACCTTTAGCACTTAATGTTTTTAAATATCGAGATGAATTGTTTGTTGGCGGGTGTATGTGAAATATGATATGGAATAAATTGTTATTCTGAGTTTAAAGCTCGAGTCCCCCAAGAAACTTATAAAAATACTGTATATGTTAATTTTACAATAATATATTTTAGTTTCTTGAAGGACTTGAGCTTTAAATCTACAGTACCAATTTATTTAATTTCATATCCCGTGTGTATACCCGCCAACAAACAATTAATTTCAATATTTAAAAGCATTATGTGCTAAAAGTGCTTTTTATTGAAATATTTAAATTACCGCTATCTTTGAGCGCGGATAACGTTTCGTTTACCCTTAAGTACATGAAATGCGGTTGAACTTATTAAAGTATGTCCTATGTTGGTTAAAAGCTAGGAGCCTTAAGCGGCCGCTCAGAGGCACATGGATTACGAAGCCAGTTAGGCCGGGCGCTCAGGCCTGTACCTTTCCTGAGATTAATAGGCCATTTATGAAATACAAACGCAGGTAAAGATAACATCCATTAAGCCCCGTCCGTCAACACATTATCCCTTACATACCTAATAGTTCAAAACTTAGACAACTTGAATGGTAAATTATGTCCAGATAATATTATCATCTTCTCGTCTACCAATTTGATCGCCCGCAGTAAAGTGTGATTGAGCAGCCCCGGTTAAATTTGCACCTCGGAGCGCAGAGGTCGCGGGTTCAACACAGGTTGTTAGAGGGTGCGAACGTTACAACTTTAGGGGGTGAATCATGACTTGAAACTTTGTTTTTAACACAGACAATGTCTAAATATGAAAGGGTCGTTAATAAAACGCTTTGAAAAAGTATTATTTGTCTACGCATTATTGAGTTAAATATCAAATTTTATTTAATTTAAATGATGCAGATTTAAATTATTTAATAACAATAAATATTACGAACTTCTAAGAACTCCTAGGTCGGGCGAAGGGCGATAGCGAAAGGCACGGTTTTAAAATGAATATTATCAAATATGTTCATTAGTCATTAGTAAAATAGTCTATATGTCGAGTGCGGGATATGAACGCTGGGAGCGTAATAAGGATAATAGTAAATAGTACGGCAAGAGGAGCTTTAGCCAGATGTCCTCGTTGTAGTGTGAACGATCCCTGAACTTTAAACATAAGAGTAATAGATCAGATGGCGGTGCTACAAATTTCAAAATAATTTTTTTGTACGCATGCAAAACTCGGACGTCATACAAACAAGATTGAAGCAAAAGCTATGTAAAGCATATGTTACACAGGAGTTTACACAAGATACCAGAACTATGTCCGGGATATAATTAGGTTGACAGAGAACTCTGAAGGAGATGGATCCCCTACAATAAATATAGAAAACAAAACATCCTACGAAGCAACAATTTCCGCATAGCCAATTTGGTTATAAAAGGCAGAAGTGGAAGCCGAAGGAATGAAGTCATGATTTTTTTGCGGTCGAGAAAAAATCCACGAATGTTCAAGGAGTGGAAGAACTATTCTGATCTAAGAACAGGAAGACGTTTGTCCAGATGATCTCCAACATTATTTGAATAACACCCCGTAGAAGATAATTGACACTTAAATCGTAAAAATGACATATTTACCATTTGAAACCTGTTAAATCGATTAAGTATGAATTTTATCGTGCATGCTTTAAAAATATAGTGTAAGAACGAGGATAATCGTAAAGGAAGGTCTAAATGTACCACGGTGTGGAGGCAGTGGTATCCGCTCGGTTACTACGAGTTATCGTTTTATTTTTATTTCGATTGTGAGTTATGAAAAATTGGCAATAAAATACTTTATCGTCAAACGTAAACTTTCTTACACGATCGTAAATGTGATCGGTATTAGATATGGGTGTGTAGTGTGCATATTATAATTTTCTATGTATGTAGATACGAACATACATTAACAACATATATGATGTACGTCAGGATCCAGTGCCTTCCTAAGCAAAAGTGAGGTGTGGCAAATTTATGTGAAACTAAAAAATGTCAAAAAAAAAGAAAATTTAATGAAAAGATGTTTAGAACGATTAGTTCGAGAAGGTTTTAATGAACGGCATAAAATGATAGCAACGAGCAAAATTTGAAATAACGTTATGGATCCGCAATATGAACCCTAACCCTTGGCTTACAAGGCAAACGCCCTACTTAGCTAATAGCTACCAAAAAGTTTAAATCAATGATCAGACCGGTCAGTGGCTGAGTTGGCATCGCGTTTGGGTCTCACCCAGGCGTCGTGAGTTCAATTTCTTGGCTGGCTAAGTCCTCCATTACAACACAAGCAACATCTTCCGCTTACTGTGATGGTAGTAGGAGATTTTCAAATATCGTGAGGTTATTCGAAACTAGGGAATATTTGTCTTTCTTTAAAAAAAAATGATAATGTCAATGATCCCCTGTAGAATTTGGTGTACCCCAAGGGAGTATCTTAGGACCTCTCTTGTTCAGTATTTACATCAATGATCTGTGTAGTAGATTTTTTTCCAACAACATTATAATATTTGCAGATGATACTGTCTTGATATTTTAATGAAGAAACTGGAATGATGCACACTGCAAATCAGTAGATGGTATAAAAAAACTAAAATTTTGGTTAGACTATAATCTATCTCAACTCGAAAAAAAAGAAATTAGTCGATTTAGTGCGACGGAATCGCGCCAACCTAAGGAGTTATTTAACATTTTTATACATACATGCATTGACTCAACTACCTGTAATTGCTATCAAATAGAATGCGTGAGCAGTATAAAATATTTGGGTATTATAATTGACAAATATCTGAGATGGGACGGACACATAGACCTAGTCACAACAAAGGTTAGAAAGCCTACGCATATGTTTATGCTAATTACAAATATCCTACGCATAAAAGATCTGAAACTAATTTACCACGATACGTGTGGGTCACTACTAGACTATGCATCCTTAGGCTGGGATGGCTGTGCAAAAACTATTTTGGACGTCTTATCAAAATATTATTTAAGTACCACAGTAACGCCCTATTTGAAGAGTTCTGGATGTTACACAATTGTACATAAGGAAATCAATTTTAAACACTCACAAACAACGTCACCTCTACCCATCTATTGACCATTCCCACGACACCAGTTACTCACGGAGTGATCGAATTGTACCACCCACATTCAAAACATCACTCGCTCAAAGACATTTTTCATTCTTAGGCCCAAAACTATACAACTTCATACCTGATTATTAGAAAAAGAAAGGTACAGGCGTTCTTCGTAAAATCATCAGTGATTGGCTTCACCAATTAGGGATAAAGGAGAGCGAACTCATTATTTTCCCAAAGTAAAACAATCAAACAAAAACAAATTAAACACAAAGAATAAAAAAAACAAAGAAATAAACAAACAAACTAACACAATAAAAACACACACACAAACAAACAAACAAACAAACAAACAAACAAACAAACAAACAAACAAACAAACAAACAAACAAACAAATAACATCAGTTTACCTTCATGTATTAATATTTTTTGGGATTATTTATACTTATTTGTATTGTTGGTCCTTTTGTATTAATATATTCATTTACTTTTCCTTTTTTAAACGCTGAAATACCATTATGGATTTTATTTCATCAATGAAACCAATATTGGCATCTATTATATTCTGTACATACAATTTTGACTGTCCTAAAACGGGAAATTGTCCTAGCTAGACAGTCAGAGCATTCTTTAAAATAAAATGTGTATATTTTGGGCTAAAAAAATTAACTAACTACGAACTATATAAAGCGATCTTGTCGAATTCGGGAATATTAAAACACCTCATAAAAATCAGTGTATAAGACTCTCACCTTCTGAGGTTGCCATTCATTATTTTTATTACGAATGAGGCAATGTATGTAAGTGCTGGAACGTACGCTGGGAGCTGGTGTTAAGATTTATTAACAGATCTGCTTTACCGGCGAAATTCGACTTGGTGCGAACGTTTCAAAAACTTTTCCGAGCGTAATCCCCGAATAACACTACGAGGGTACATACTTAATTCCTCGGGCGAAAGCGGCTTTCAATTGAAATAACATTTTTTCACAAGTCTACTTTCCTGTACGCTCGTCACACTTGCAGTGGTTGCACGCGGAAGTAATGCAGCAGCTTTCCTGTTCCGCCGTCACCTTTCGACCATTATCCGGATCTGCGGGCGATGAACGGACGATACTTCCGCTTCCGGCGACAGGGATACCAGCACCGGCCGCTCAGGGCGTGCACCGAAAAACTTTTCAGATTCAATTTCCCACCGGAATACATTCGCAAGATGTTTAATCTTGGTTATTTTGTGTCTCGGTGTAATGTGATTCATTTCCGTGGGGTTTGTTATTACATATGTGGAGTGATACATACTTATATAGCGCCATCGCCACTAACAGATGTGGTTCAGATTGTGCGGCAATACCGTTAAGTGGGAAACATCAGACGCTATACTACCTGTTGGACATGGGGCTAAGATAGAAATACTTTATACGTTTATATAAATATTGTTGTAACCGCAATTACGACGCCTCGTAGTTCACATATTTCACTTTGAGTCGGGAAGATGCAGGTTCCATTCCCGCGCGCAACTACAAAAGATTAACGGGAAATTTTCATCTGATATAATGGACTGGGTAAGAATTATAATTGTATTTTTTTTTAATATGAATACCACACAAGAGTCCCAACTACTCCCAACCGTCTGGAGCCAGTGAGACTATGGCATTCCCAATTGGGGAATGTTGTGAGGCTGAAGGTATTGGGGAGTGGAAGGAGAAGGGGAAGAGGAAGATGAAGGTGGGGAAATACCTGGCTATTCAGATCTGGTCACCAAACACGGCCAAAAGCCATTTCAAGCAACGTTTCAATTCTGAATGGTGGTCTTTCACCAGGGCGATACTGAGAGTATCTTCCACTCTGGAACGTGCGCAAATATACTATATATTATTTTTAAATTAATTAATTGTGAAACAGCACAAATTAATTAATTTTAAATTACTTGCGCACGCCGGGATTTGAACCCGCGACCTTCGGATTCGTAGTCGAGAGCCTTACCCCTCGACCAGGGAGGCCGTCATTAATATGTACAGTAATGTTTGTGAATCGCAATCTCAGGGGTGAGTTGTAAAGATGTTAGTTATAAAAGGTGTAAAGATGTAAAAGATGTAAGCTGTAAAGATTGATAGCCCTTTATGTTTTAAAAAAAGCTCTAAAACTGAGGAACGGTAAATTGATACAAACATTATCGGATACATTTAGTTCAGACCGTTTTTAGTTCTGTCGCGTGCGGAGACCAGACGCAGTGTGGATATTTTGTCTCTCCTTTTTTATTTCTTTCAGTTTCCTAAACTGAACGTTCCGAAGTTTAGTGCCGGAAGTAAATAATACAGAACGCTGCAAGACGCCGCCATTTCCGTCGTCACTAAACCTCCCATTGTTCCCGCTTGTTCCATCGAAAACCTTCCAGTGCACAGACGGAACATATTATACACCAGACCATTGATAAAGAAATCAAAGGCTGGCTTTCATAGTATAGAAAGTAACCCATAAAATGATAATACATATGTGGCAGAATATACTTATTTAGGTACCTCCTGCTTTGTGGATGTTGTCAAAGAATGTGAGACTAACACTGCATTGATGACTTTTAACTGACAAAGTAAGGTCGACAGTGGTATTGAATGCTGTAGAAATTAGAAATCATATTTCTGAAGCGAATACGTGTTAAAACCATGTACCTATATGATTGAATTACTAATGACAAAATAAAAATAAAGTAGAGAAAATTACGATATAATACCTAATAAACAATATTATGAACGGAATCGTTTAGACACGCAGAGTAGATAGACAGAAAAGGGGTATTTGAGAATATTTGATCGCAAGTTAATAGAAATTTAATATTATCTGAATCGGATAAGGTATGATTCGCTCATTCGGGGGAGCCATTTTTAGCGGAGCGCCCCACCTGAATTGGCCCGATATACCTGCCACTACCCCTCGCTTTATTACCTGAACCAAAGAACGAGCGGGGATGACATATATACAACACTATTTACTGTGAATTTGACTTGAAACATCTAACATTTACCAAGTTTTAGCTAAATGTAATTAATAATTAATGTTTTGTGTGCCACTATTTAATATATAAATATCAACATGTTTCGGAGGCTTCCCTCATCACAGCTTTGCTTCCGAAACATGTTGATATTTATATATTAAATAGTGGTTTACACAAAACATTTATTATTCATTTTATTCAAAATGACGCCACATCCATTGAAGAAATAATTTATTTATTTATCAGTGTCCCTTTAAACAGGTGATATTATGAAGCCAATTTTGTCAGATTTTTGTTGTTGTCGATTGATCCTTGGAGCAACATTTACAAGACTAATCGACTATAACTTGACTACTAGGCTACACTATCTGTAATAATAATAATAATAATATTTATTTCAAACACACATTATTTTACAGAAATATTGTGTGTTTGTAGGTCGCGATGTTCAAGGAAAAGACAACATGAAAAGCAAAATCTTTTCAAATGCTCGAGCCGGATCTTACCAAGAGTTGCAGGTGATAAATGAAAATTATGATTAAATGTAAACAAAGGAGGAAATGTGTGCCAGGACAGAGATGTGTGATGTTTCATACTCTCTGCCTACCCCTGCGGTAAAATAGCGTAAATGTTTGTTAGTTATTTAAAAACGATATATTTATCTCATAGGTTACGCTTGATAAGGTTATTCGTCATCAAACCATATCCAAACAAACACAGAGACTGACATAGTACATATACTCGTATACAGTTTCAGACATTATAATGTTGCGTTGAGACGAAAATACGGAGACCGTAGTATTCGTCGGTGCCTTTTTCAGATGTGTTTCAGTTATCCACCTGATCTTCAATGTCTTCTACATCATTCCTAATTTGATGGTTTTTACATATAAGGTCACCGGTCATATATTATGACAGGTAAAGCCAATCTAGTGTAACTATATCACTGCACCAGACAGATCATTTCTCACTGCGGGCGTGGAACCCAATAGAGATGTAAAGCGGTCATAATTTATCTGGACGATTTTCAACAGCGCAATATAAGTCGAATGGTCGTGTACAATGCGCCGAGCCCTGCTAAAGGCCAAACGTGATGAGAATTAATTAGCGAGTCCTCGAAGATAAATAGGCCCGCCGGCCTATTTTTGTTGCCTTTGATATTACGGCGGGTATTATCCATTCTTTATATTATTGATGGTTCATTCCCGTATTGCATTGTAAAGGATTCATATTGTACATTGTTGAATCAAACATCATTGAGATACAACATAAGGTAGGGGTTCTCTTTGTGATCATAGTCGTATGACGACCACCGTAGCGGAGACATGAGCTTTATGACGTTGGAACCAGAGGTTACAGGATCAAAATCCGGCAAGGGCAAATATTTATTTAATAACATTCATCTTATAAATGAGAGCGTTCATAAAATCACAGTGATATTTTTGTGTAAATGAAATGTAATCATGTAAATGAAAACACAGTAATTTGTAGGCTAGTTCCAGATACTCACAATATCGACCTGATGATAATGAAACAGCATAAGATATGTTCTCTGACCAAATCTGAATAGCCAGCCACTTCCCTGCCCTCCCCTCTTCTTCACTTCTGATCCTTCCCCGTAACCTTCAGAATCAAAACTGAGGATTCAGAAGTTCTTAGACTGGCTCCGGATAAGTTGATCTTGAGCAGTATCAGTAAAAATAAATATGATAAAACCATTCACCGAATTTAGTTCCTTTAAACCAGAATTCATTTCGCATAATGCGGCATCCATTTTCAAATACGGAGTAAAATTTAATGAATATTTGGAGAATCCACGTACTAATAAAATCTAAATTAAAATATGAAACATTCATTTGTGAGCCCGATTTAATAATGCAGGAAGATAATTAAATAATTTCTGAGAATAGATATGTGTTTCTGAAAATAATTGCTATTAATTTACACGCAAAAGCTCCCAAAACCTTCATCATTACAAACATGGGTTTCACATCAAAGCTCTTCTTTACACATTATGCACTGATAACTAAATTCAACATTTTATTGTTTTTGTATTCTTGGTACATTTAGAAACTCCGAAAAAACTGTACAAAAACAACGAAAATAGAAACATTTGCACATTCGCCAAATCTAAGCATTGTTCTCACCAAAATATGATTTAGCACTTGAAATTTTCAAAAGTTCCGACATTTCGGGTCCATTTCTCAAAGTTTCATTTATGGGTTCCGATTAGCAATTTTCCCGATAAATCACTATTAAATTAATTGTGCATTTCTGCCGCTGCCACTTTCGCTGATATAAATGATTATTTAATAACGGTTTAACCGATCGGCAGTCAAAGCAGTAAATATCACTTGATTAGTCCAATAAATGATTATTTACACGATGGCATCCCTGCATTGTATACATGTGAAAATGTTGAACTTGTGAAATAATGTGTTTGGGTGTTATTGTTGATTGGTTTTTCAGGTGGGATTTACGAATAAATAAAGTTTGTATACGACTAACAGCAATTGTTAGTAGATTAAAAAAATAAAATTCTTTATTACAATCTATATACTTCGAATAATTTATTTAATTTTAGCTGATTCTGTTATAAGGTATGGAATTACAGCCTGGGGACTCTCATGTAAAACAAACATCAATCATGTTCAATCAGTCCAAAATTCATTGGTTAAATTATTAGCTCAAAAAAGTTTATACGAACAAAGGCGTAATATACCATACTTTTATCAGTCTCAATATTCTTTCAGTAAGAGCAATTCTGTGGTACAAATTTATATTTCAGCACATTAATAACCCCATATATAATACAAATAGACTAGAGGACACTTACAATACTCGTCTCAATTTTAATGAAGGATTCATGGTTCATAAGTATACAAGCAAATATGGACAAATGACGTTAGATTATATGATTCCTAGATGTTTAAATATGTAATAAAAATATATAATATAATAAAAAAGTATTAAAACAAAATCAAAAAAAAAATATATATATATATATACATCGAAGACTTGGCTAGCAGAAAGAAAGTATTTGAATTGGAAAATTAGGAAATATTATTTTATGTACGATTTATTGTTGATATTTATGTGTTTTTTTTTCATAGACATAAAACGAAATATGTTTTATTTTATAAAGATATATATAATTATCTAAATACCTTAACTTTAAATTTATTGTAAGGCTTCGAATAACAAGCATCCTTCAGTCAAACTACTAAAAAGTAGTTTATCGGGACTTTTTGTATTATATTTTATAAATGTATTAGTTAATAAAAATAAAAATAAAAATAAAAAGGTACAATTTTGACAGCTGAAGAATCATTTCGGCGAATGTTGAACCAAATATGGATATTAGGTATAATCAATTGATTGCTATCATTTATACAGTGTATACAAATATATTCTGGATTCGACGGAACGCATAGATTTGAGAACAATTTCATCAATCCATCATCAATTAGGATCTTTATTATTATTACCTTATATATATCAATGATATTTGCAATATAAAAACCGAAGGAAAAATCATTAGTTTTGCCGATGTCAAGGTAATTTTATTTATTTATTTATGTATTCATTAATTAATTCATTCATTAATTCATTCATTCATTTGTTCGTTCGTCCGTTCGTTCGTTCGTTCATACATTAATTAATTAATTAATTAATTAATTAATTCATTCATTCATTCATTCATTCATTCAATATTTATTTAGTTTTTTATAATTTTTTAAATTTTTTATTAGTTTCTATTTAACGGTTTTACGTGTATGTGACTATAGTAATATTTTTTAAGTATAAGGCATAATTATAAGAACAGTATGAAATTAAATTAATTAATTTAATGAAAGCGATTGGATAACGACCTACAAAGAAGCTGAACGCGGGCATGTCTTTCTGCAAAAGCAGCTTAAAAAACTCTCTTACACTTAATGTTAACAAAACGAAATACTTTCCATAATGTGCAGAGGACAGCCAACTGACGATTAAGCTCTAAAATTACATGAGTGTCGAGGGAAAAGCTTAACATGCTTACGCCGTTACCGCACTATAACACACTCTAGAGCATAAAATATATTGGCATTGAAATTGATGAAAATCTTCCCATATAAGCAGCATTACAAATAATCAAGCTCGTGTTCTTCTTCCGAAACACATACAATATACTAGACAAATATGATATGAATAAAGTCTACTATGCTCTTTACCAATGACGGTTAGAATATGGATGAGGATCTGCCTCTAACACCCGCGTGAAGCAAGCTCGTGAAAACACAAAGAAAGTGTAATAAAAACAATCTTAATAGTACCCGAACTCCGTCAAAAGGTATTTTTAAAAACTTTTATGTGTTCATTATCATAAAACTCTACAAAAAAAGCTCTACTCAATTTTAAAAGAAATTATGAATACATAACTGACCAACATACTTAAACTACAAGGACAAAAAACTCAAACCTTTTTTTTAAATCGTTTTATGTGATACCACACAAAAGTCCCAGCTGGTCCCAAACGTCTGGAGTCAGTGAAACTATGGCATCTCCAATTGGGGTATGCTGTGAGGCTGGAGGTATTGAAGAGGGGAAGGAGATGGGAAGGAGGATGGGGAAGTCTAAAATCTACTAAGCATTTCAAAATTAAATACAACATTTGGCCAGAAAAACAATAAAGTCCATGCTACGAAATTGTATAATGTTTTCCAAATGATATCAAAAAGACCACAAAATATGGCCAAGTAAACATGAAGATGAGGAAATCACAAATATTATGCAATCAACATAAGTATCAGTAACACCAACACGACAATCTACAGTCCGCCTCGGAACAGGAATCCCTCCCTAGTGAGGAGGACTGCGAGTAAAATAAACTATTCCAATATAATTATTCTTAACAATGTAACACGATATCTTAGATAGAATAAAATAATTAAAAAAATAAAATAAATTTAAAATCTGTTAATAAAGTAGGTACGGAAATCTTATATTTTAATAATGGCCCTCCTTACTAGTAAAACAATTGTAAAATTACTGCGAAATCAACGATTCAATCGAAGATCTAAAGAGTCTATGTCATAAATCCCGGAAATTCGAAAATGAAGGTCTGTTACCTTAACATAAATACATGTTTATAGCGATCACCACTTCTTAATTTCTAATTTAAATTCGTTCAATAACTTTCATAATACTTTTCAACATATTTGGTTGGCAGTGCGAAGAGCCGCTAACGTAAATAACGATTAATAAATAACTCCCAAATTTAGTTTGGCGAATGTAAAATTATTTGTCTATTCAGTTTACAGTTTACAGTTTGCAGTTAAAAGCGTCCATGAGGTGATTTTTCACAAAAGCGGCGCTATACAAATCATCCAATTATTATTATTATTATTATTAAATATAAGAATATTAATTTTGTTTACACCAATTTTTTTCAAATTTAAAAATGTCAACATGTTACGAAAGCAAAGCTTTCCTCATCAGAATAAATAGTATATTAAAAATAATGACAAATATAGATAAATGATAAAATACAAAATAATAATGTTAGAATAGATTAAAAATATTTAAAAAAAAATATATATTATAAAATACAAATAAAATCAAGAAAATAAAAAGGTATAAAAAAGAAATTAATAATAGTTATTATTGTGAAAAATAAACATCTAGTGCATACTCGTATTTGATTTGCAAGGGCCAAGTCTGTTTGTCTGTAGATAAATTTAAGATATGAGATTTGCTACCTTGCTGAGCCAAAAATAACCAAAAAATCAGAGAACGGCAAAAACGGTAAAATTATCATCAGATCAGTAAAATCATGTTTAATGATGCTATGGAGATATTTCGAGAAATAGGCTCCTATCTCTTTAACCTTTGTCCGACTTATCGAACATTTCATAGATGTTTCTACTGCGCACAAATCAGACATTCTGAGCAGCACGCCATAGAGGGGCTGTACTAAAATCTTAAGCAATGTATAACGCGTGAAATAATTGCCTGTTTCGGAATTTGTTATAAATTCGCAATATGGTTGGAGAAAACAATATGTTTATTATGTCAGACTAAAAATAGACAGTTTAATATATATATATATATATATATATACGTCTAAAATGTCGCCTCCTTCGGCCTTTGTTACGAATATGCTAAATCGTTCCAGGTTCAACAAGCCTACGTCTATACTATTGAAAAGCAAACTGAAGTTAGACGGCTTCGGAGAGTTGAACTCGAGCAGGTTCTTGTTATTGGAAAAACATGTAATCTTTCAAAGTTCGCAAAGAACGCTGGGCTGCAACAAAAATACATCGCTTACGTAATGAAGTTGGCTGGTTGCGAAAAACGTTTCTTTATCAGAAACAGTAATTACTTATAGCCGCGTGGAATTACTTATATTATAGGTATTGGGAAATCTATGGCATGCGTGCCAACGGTGATAAAATTCCAAATAGATTGGTCAACGGTGAAATCTCTATTTCTTTAGAAGAAATTTAAATATATTTTGTTTTCCTACCTTTTCGCAGGACAACTTTTGAGTTTTGGATAATTTTCCGTCAAACTTCGTTCAAACATTCTCAATTGCTCGTCCTTCGCACACTTCTTCTGAATCCGTGCTCTCCCCGATAACACTGCACCCTCGCGTTAACAATGAAGCGCAAAAAGTTTAAAAGAGCTGTTTTACTTGGTTATGAAGAGGATTCGGTCCCAAAAGTTTTGTTAACCGAGAAATAACTGTTGATGAATGTTGTTTTGCAGTATTTAATAATTTTCATCGAAATTCCATAACGAAATATTTGTCACACGTCTGCAAAACGGAATTGTTTTTAATACCCATAAACTTTTGATGCTAAACGCGTAGATAAGTCACCATCAGGTGTAATTTTACAAGTTTTGGAATTGAAAGTAAACTGTTGAAAACACATGTTTTATAAAGTGTATAATTAGAAAGTTTAAAAAAAAATTCTAGTAATGATATGATAATAATATTATTGACGTACTCGGTGTTTAAAAAAAACTAAATAAATACGCTACGAGAATGCCGTACTACATTAGAATTGTATTGGAGAACTTTGTCTAGTTTTTATTATGACAAGTGCCACGTGTTTCGCATTCGAAAGGTTTCGTTACACATGTTTGATACCCCAGAAACATAAATATAATATGATTGATAACAAACATCACAAATCGGGTTCCCAGCAACAAAAGTATTTCTCAAAATAACGGAAAGTAGCATCTGTTATCTTTTACATTATTTATCTAAGGCGAACGAATTGTTCATTCCCGTGAACAATTCGTCAATATTCAGGGAAACGCTACGGGTGAAATACGAGCCTCCTCTCCAGACAATACCTACAGGGAGGAAAACAGAATCCAAGTAATACCTTTTCATTTATGACTCTTCCTAGTGCTGCGGCCTGGGGAACCAACACAGCACTTATTCATTGTTCTACTTTATGCTCCGATGTCGCCACCCCCACCATAGGACGGATCATTAAAACAACGGAATAACCCGAGGCTTGCTTCGTAAATGATTGAAGGGATTATTCGATCCTACAAACATAGATTTCAAGTGCCTACTGGAAATTTGATATGAATTCTTATCGATCTCCATTGACACTAATAAAGTTTTACCGAAGCCGAAGCAAAACTTTTGCCGAGTTAAGAATTCAACCCTTCAATGGTGGCGTAGATTATTGCGTTATACGTACATATATGTATAAATATACATTTTTTTCAAATGAATGGCGAGAATTGAAACTTTGTGAAAGCCGCTGTAACTGTAATAAATAACTATTCAATATTATCAAGTACCGGAAACCGGCAAATTTGTCAATAATAAAAGTATCATCGAAAAATATATTAGTTTCGATTCGTTTTTATAAACTAGTTACTAGTGTTCAAAAATAATAGCATTCACCGTCAGTTAAGCTTAATAAAAAAGACAGAAACGATACTAATAGAAGCAATAAAATACGATTTTGTAAACGCGATTCACTATGAATTATAACGAAGCAAATTTTATACGCAACATCTGACAATGGATATTGTGCGCCGAGACCGTGTGGATAAAATATAAAAATAAATGCCTGGTGGTTCACACAAAGCTTGTAAAAGCTCGTATCCCATACATCATATTATGTAGGATTTTCAATCAATAAACATCCACCAAAGTCTCAGTAATCGGCTTTCGTTTATTGGCAAATTATTTACGAGAGCCGCTGGGAAATCACAAACAAAAGAAACAAAATGACAGATATCTCTCTGATAAAATTATACAACTTTTTACATGGGAAAAATAATATTAGCTTGCAGGAATGACGATAATGAATCTGGAGTAGGGGAGTTATAGCGAAGGGTGGATACCTCCGCTGATTCTCGTCAAGAACGGCTACACAAAAGTTTTCCACAATGCGTAATTGACATGACGTAAATTGCTTTTCAACTTTTAGGTCTGTTTAGGCGAGCGACTCCTACATAATTACGCTCAAACGCTCTACTACAAAAAATACTGCAGTAATAAGTCCGTGCGAAAGGTTATAAAAATGTAACGAGTATAATGAAACCAATTTAAAACTTTATTCCACTTGTTCTTAGACCGGACCGGTTTCAAACAATGACATTCATCTTCACATGGGTACATTTTTGCTTAAAATTATGATATTTATACATGTTTGTGGCAGGAATGGATAACAAATGATTTTATGTACATTCTGGTTTATCTCATGGATTTATTTATTGTGTTTTTTTCTTCATTCGTTGCCGACAACCCGGACGATTATTGGCATATAAGTTAATACAGATACTTTACCCGTCTCACTAGACGATGTCTGTTCTGAGACGGGTAATTGTAGAGTTTAAAGGGGGCTACAAACTTTGACAAGATGTAAGGCGATTTCAGGTTTTTTTTTTATTAAAAAGAAAGAGAAACATTCCCTGGTTACGAATAACCTGACAATATTTAAAAATCTCCTACTACCATCACAGTAAGCGGAAGACGTTGCTTGTGTCGTAAATGGAGGACTTAGCCAGCCGAGGAATTGAACTCACGACGCCTGGGTGAGACCCAAACGCGATGCCAACTCAGCCACTGACTGGTGATTTTAATCACTAAACGGCGCTTAGGAAAACTGACTATTTATTTATTATTATTAAGATCTAATAATATAACTATAAATTGCTATATTTATTATTAAAAAATATATATAAGATGGGTTATACCATATTGTATTTTTAATTGATGATTTTATATAATGTGAAAGGTTGGTGAATGCTGTATATTACGTTTACATTTTAGAACATTCCCAAAATTACCAGTATTTTCACCTCAGTTGCTCCGATATTTAAATTACAATTCATTGACTAGTGCTGACTGACTAGTCCTTTAAGAGGAACGGCTGTGGTGCCTGTTTCATACAAAACTGAATTTTGGATTGGAGGCCAAAATACCCATTCAAACGGAATGATCTATTTTTTTATTAAAGGTTTAGTAAATATCTAGTACGGATGAGAAGTATTTTATTAATTTTTGTTTTAATTTTTTAAGTATGTTCCAGGAAAAAAAATCAATTTTCATAATTTTAGAGGCAGCTTAGAAAACTATTTAGGGGTTAATTGTAATTTTTTAAAATATATATCACATTTGCTATGTAAGTATGATTACATAAATAAAAATAAAACATTTAAATAAAAAATGTTTTTTCGGGTCGATATTTTAAATTCTGTATGGAAATTTGTGTTCCACCGTAAATTGGTCGTTTTTAATTTAATTTAAAGTCCACAATAATGTTATTTTAATATTTTTAAAAATTAATTTTATATTTCATTATATTTTCTAAGCAGATGGGTCAAAACTTTTTTTTAAATCACCGTTAGCCCTTAAATAATTGTTAAAGATGCCTCTAAAATCGCGAAAAATCAATTCCTTTAATGGCCGATATTTCATAAGGTAAAACAAAAATAATAAAAAAATACTTCTCATCCGTACTAGATATTTACTAAACCTTTCATTTAAAAAAAATAGATCATCAGTTTGAATGGGTATTTTGGCCTCCAATCCAAAATTCAGTTTTGTATGAAACAGGCACCGCAGCCGTTGCCCTTAAGTCTATTATCGAAATATGATGTAAACTTAGAGTAACTTATTACTTACTTAGAGTATATTATTACTCTAAGGATGTAAAGTGGGATCTGGTATTCTCTCTTTCTAAAACACATGTCTGACCTTAAGAGAAAGTGAGATAGAACGGTTATTATGAGGACCGTCATTTGGTTCCAAATACGGAACAACTAGAATCGGTAGGCTAGTTAAAATTTTTGATTTATTTACTAAATATACTTGGGAATAACATAGGTACATTGCATTTATTATATTGCGGTCTCCCCCTAATAGTTACACTGTTAATTACTATTATTTTCCAGTCATTGTGGAAATTTTCAAGTGTATTAAAATTATGTAGAAATATTTGGCATTCGAGTGTGATAAGTAAAGTCTATTTAAAATGGTTTGTTGACAATTTTGGAATTACATATTTACTACTTAAACTTGGGAATAACATACATATTATTATATTGTAACATCCCAATAATGGTTATATTGTTAAGTACTATCATTTATCAAGTATTATATAGTGTTTAAGTGTATTGAAATTATGTAGGAATTTATATAAATAGAGAAATAAATGCCCAATTAAAACACAATGCTAGGTCCCCGCTACTATAATCATTTTGATTTTATTAACATTTCAAATATTTCTCAATTTTCAAAAACAGAATTTTCATAAAATCGTATTTGACGATTGGTGTTCGTTTTTCTTTCACGGCCAAATGAATCAGGTAAATGTTAAGATGTTTACAATGAGATTTCTATAGAATATAAATTATAAAATAAAACATAAAAAGTATGTTAGGATAGCACTTTCGATTCTTGTTTTGTGATTTATGAGTAGTAAATTTTACTTACTTTATTTTATTTACTATATTGTGAAATACAGTGTATCCAATAGCATTTCACAAAGATCATAATTTTATATTACATTACTAACATTTCACAAAAATATGAACTTATTACATCGGGTACGTTAATAACATCAGTCAGGGACACGGCATCGTGTTAAACAAAATATTTTATGCAGTCTTGAAGTCACTGAAGTTTAAATGAAAAATCTCTACCTCAGAATCGCACTTCACTCTGGTTACATCTTCGATTGAAAAACAGACTTCGTAATACTTTTGCAAGAGTTTTGTCGCTAGTGTGCAGTAAAGTATGTGACTTCACTATTCCCATATATTAATGCTGAAATTTAACTTATGCTAGATGATACCAGTGGCATGCATCGCTCTATGACCAAGGGTAGGTTGTGTTTATTTTTTCAAGTTTGGGTATGAACTGTGCATTGAATATTTAAATTTTATTATCATCTTCCGTTGATTGTTATGGCAAACAAAAAATACATTTAAATCAGAAATCGCTTTAAAAAATCTATAATTTTTAGTCTGATTTTATTTTCTTAGGGTAGAAACAGCAATTCAGCCTTTATGGACTGCACGCCACTGAATGATAACATACGGCTTAATTGTGGTAACATGCAGTGGCGTGCCTTTCTCTATGACCAAAGGTAGGCTCCAGTCTTTTCGATTGTAATAGCGTAACAATGAATATTCCTGTGACTGTGAAAAGGCTATTTTTATTATTATCTTTTGTTGATGGTTATGGACAGCTTGAAAATGATAATAAAATTTGCTTACCTGTACATATTCTAATTTAATTAGTCTTACTTTTAAAAAAACTCACATAAACAGTTTTATTTAAAGGTAGACACAGCTTTTCAGCCTTTATGGACTGCACGCCACTGGTAACATGAGTCCCGACAGTACCCTTCAGAATAAGGTGTCCTCCTATTTTACAATTAATTTATCAAAGTTAATTTCGATAAACTTATCACGACTCTATACAAACTTAACACATGAAGAGAATAATTAACTCGGTATCCGAGCAATCTTACCCCTAACTCCTCAAATGTGAGTTTACATATTTTTAAGAGCATAAATCTAACCGTTTGGTGTCTACTGCTCAATTACGCATAAGTTATACATCAAACAGTTAGACTTACTTCAAACAGTTAGACGGGGATAATGCTAGCAAATTTGCTTCGAGTGTTAATATTAACATACGACTTTGGAACAAGAGCCAAATGAAAACGCATCTTTTAATAAATGAAGCCAATGACAAAAAAAAAAATTCTTTCTTTCAAAAAGCAATACAAGTGCCGCACTCCAATACGTGCATCGGAATTTAATTCAAGTGACACAAATCAATGCGCAATCTTTAGACATAGGAATTCGATCAAATCGTCGCCCTCGTGGAAAAACTCAACAAAACTTAAATTAAGAGACACGGGCGTTTATTTTTTTTATTAATTTTAAATGACACTAATTATAAAACGAAGACACATGTTTTTTTGGTTATTGCATATGCTTTGTTTATGGATTTTAAATTGAAAATATTGAATTTTCCATAGAAAAAAAATAAGTTTTTCGTACTTGGCTAGTTTTTCAAAACTAACTCAACGTATGCGTATGACATTATTGACAATGAAACACAATATTAGAAACGAAAATCGTGAACTGTATTAAAATACAAAGAAAATAATTTACATGGCAGGTCTTATGACTTGTGGCATGTCATTCACCACTTAACCTCCTTGTTCAACACACAAAAAATTGGTTTGTAAAATTATTCATTATTCTTCGAATTCCAGGAATGTTCGAAATCTAGAAATTTATGTTCAATGGTATGGATATTAGTAAGTTTTATTACTGCTAACAAGAATAGAGGAGCGACATATTTTTTGCGGTTCTGACCAGCATGTGTATCAGAAAAGAGAAAAATAATTGACTCCACCGAAAGATCCTCGAGCTCCTTCTTTTCTATTCATTTCATTCCAGCAATAACAACAGCTCCATTATACACGGTCAAATTATATACGCACATTTTTCTTGGGTATTAAAATTGAGACAACTTCGGATTTCGGAATCTTTAGGACACTTTGAAGGCCGAAATTGGTAGGGATGAAAGAAGGATATTATATTGCTCTCTCCTTGTCAGCTGCTTTCGCCGCGTTACAGTTTGTTCTCTTTCTGCATTTTAAGCTCCCGACAGTCTTATTAGAATTCGACCTTGTTAGATCCATCAGTAGACGCATCGTAATTTGTGCAAGTTGGACACAGATCTGTTCAGGTTTAAAAAAAGACAAGCTAAAGGTTTTGGAGAAAAATATTTTACGTTCTTAGACTAACTGGAGTAAAAGTGTTCCCTTCGCAATACTATTTATACAAATGGTACATTTTATAAACATAATTTTTTTTTAAATCTAAATACTGTCTCTGGGAACTTTTGCAAACATATTGTGCTCCTTCACTTTCTTCTTCTTCCAAAAGTAACTCATTTATTTCAAAATCGTTTCGGAAGTTTAAATTATAAAATTTGAGTGATATTTTAGTAGGTTTAAGCAAACCAATACAGGGAAAAGCAATCTAGTCAAAACACAACACTCAAATGAAACGACTGACAGTTTCCAAAGACGAAATTTTACACGGGGAAAAAGTCGCCACTCTATTTGGTGATATTTTCATCATCACAAAACGTATATAGATATTTTTTTAATTACAAGATTGCCAGTATAAAAACATTAATTTGTTGAGTTTTCCCACGAGTACGACGAAATGTTCGATACAAGAAAATTTAAAAAAACTTTCGTTTCGGTATTTTCACACCACGAGCAGATGATACATTTTACAGTAAAATGTAGAATATAACTTAATTACGTACTTATTTTCGTACTGTAGTTTAAGCGTTGTTACATAAATGTTTTTACTAATCGTTCAAACTTTGTGTGGGTTAAACAAATATGCAAACATAGAAGCTTTTAGATTGCTCAAATAAAAACAAGTACCTACACAACGAAGTTCAAAACTACATAAATAATTAGGAATCCGAAAACTTATTTGAACAAATATTAACAATATTCAGTTAAACCAACAGAAACCCAAAGACGATTTGTGTAAACGCCACGACTACTACAATGTTAACTAGTAGCTGTTTGTTAGGACCGAACAAAGTGCCTTGAGCGACGCAATGCAGTGAAACGTCAGAAATATACAAAAATCGAAGAATAACTCCAAAGTTTTGTAAATGGTGAATATAAAGCGTAAGTGGCACGCGGCCTCTTCTAGAAATCCTTTTCTAGCGGTCCTTACGCGTACAGACCCTCAATACTCCGTCAGTGATATACAACGGCTTTATAAAAAGGGGATGAATTTCCGATTCACTCTGTTTTCCCAATAGTAGTTCAAAATTGAACTTTCTACTCAGCGCTAAGTCAACACGAAGTTTCAATGTTGGATGGCACGGAATTCGAAGGCGTTGATTCTTATTGCGCCGAATTCAGGTAATTTTGTTGTGATTGTTCAGAAATTAATGGATGTGGAATAATTGCAAAAAGTCGGAAATTTAACGAAATTACGTAGATTTTCCAATCTTCACGAGAAATTTTCTCCTTCTGTGTAATAATGCCATTTGTAAGTTCGAAAAATTTGTGCCGATTTGGCACGTTTTATGATATTTTACGATGAAAAAATAACAATCTTGCATTCTTATTGAGCCTACTGCTTTTTAAAACTTGAAAGAATTTACTTACCAGTTTTAAATAAACATTCGTATGCTTAGAACTAAGCTCGCCAATAAAAAAATATGCATGGGTACATAGTTTTAACCCATTCAATACCAAACTTTTTGTAACCAATGAAAAAAAAATGTCTACATTTACAAGTTCAGTGATGTTTTATTTTTTTTTATTTAAGTTTAATCCGGCAGGACTGGGTGGGTAGTGCAAACCCAGTTTGTCATATCACATGAAATATGTACAATATAAATAGAGAAATGAATACAATAAAAAAAAATAGATAAATAAGAAACATAATAATAATAAAAATGAAAAAGGTTAAATAATAATATAAAAAACATATGAGAAGAAAATGTGAAAAAAAATAAAATTAAAAAAATATATATATATAAAAAAAAATATAAAAAAATATAGAAATAAAAATAAATTAAGAAAAATAATTACGAAAAGATAAGTACATCAAAATAAAAGAAATAAAATGAAAAACTTTATAGATAGTACGATACTAATAACATAGAATAAATTTAATTTAATAGATCGTCTTCAGGGTGGCAGTAGCACTTGCATCAATCGCTCATTGAGTGGAGAGCTGAGCCACAATATATTTACAAAAATTATACATGAATACGCATACTTTATTTCAAAACAACTACTGCCAACCAATGTGCTAGCTTCGGAACAAGAATGTTTTTACTGAAAACGGAATGAAAAACTAATATTTTTCAATGGAACCAAATACATACAATATAATAATTATTTTCAACTGAAACATGGATATCTTAACTCTAATGTTGAATATGGAGAAACTGCAAAACACGCGTGTTAAAAAAAAATTCTTTCGGATCGATATTTTAAATAATGTACGGCAAATTAGTATTCCCACGTAAATTGGGCGATTTTAATTTAATTTAGAGTCCACCATAATGCTTATTTTAATATATATTTTTTTCAAATTTATTTTATATTTCATTCTATTTTCAAAGTAGACGGGGTAAAACATTTTCTTTAAATCACCGTTAGCCCCCAAATAATTGTTAAAGGTGCCTCTAAAATCGCGAACAATCAATTCCTTTAATGGCCTATATTTCATAATGTAAAACAAAAATAAATAAATTACTTCTAATCCGTACTAGATATTTACACTTTTTGATGAAAAAAAAGATCATTAGGTTTAGGTGTGTATTTTGACCTCAAATCCAAAAATAAGTTTTGTTTGAAACAGGCCGCGCTTTGCTTTGTTTTCTATGTCCTTTTCGGCATTTCTTCAAAAAATCCAAAAAAATCGTTGTTTTTCGATTTTTTACAAATTTTTTTTTAGTAAAAAATCGAAGAACACCCAAAAACGTGACTAACCTTTCCAGTCGTCAAAAACAAACCACTGATCCATCCAAAATGGCTGATAATGCTAACATATGATAAAAGTATGTGTACCAACATAATTTAAAAAAATCGATAATCGAATGTACACAGCCCGCGAAAATTCAAAATTCACCTTTTCTTTTGAACACACCTCGTATGTTCTATTCGTTATAAGGAATATCCTTCACAAGCGATACGCAAAATACGGTCCATGACATTTGATCCTCCGACAGTTGGCCCCCCAGACAGTTGATCCCTCCGAGAGTTGATCCCTCTGACAGTTGATCCCTCTGACAGTTGATCCCTCGGACAGTTGATCCCCCAAAGGATTATTTTTGCAGTGCGTTCTCATTTATAAAGTAAGTATGCAGATAGGATATGCGGCCGTATAACAAAAGTCGATATACTTATATCTGCAGGCGTCTTGAGTGGAAATCTTCTACATAACATATTTTTACTATCAATAATGCCGAGTCCCCGATGGAGTATGCAGTGAGTGGTAGCGTGCGGTCCATAATGGGTGAAGTATCATTTAAAAAATGAAAAATAAGAAAAAAAAATAGAAAAATTAAAGAATGCGACCAACTTATAATAAAAAAATAAAAAAATTGAATTTGGTAAGAAACTTGTAGGCTCATTGATTCAGTTGGCCATAAAAATCAGCGAAAGATAATAATAAAATGGTCAATGGAATCATCTGTTGGAGGGATCAACCGTCGGGTCACCGCGAAATACAGAGCAATTTGTATCATAAAATCAAGAGTTATTAGTATTTTTTTTCATGTGCCTGAGGAAGAACACTGGTATTGAAAGGGTTGAGGTAAATTAAATTATTTAATAGGAAAAGTAAATAGAAAAGTCCCCTTTGACAGTATAAGAAGAAAGATTTTTAAAAAAATATGTAAGCAATATCCATGTCAACAATAATGCACGAACCTAACTTTTTCAATTCACCATCGAACCTAGAGATGAACCTAGAGAAGGGGATTACTCGTTTATTGTAATGGCTTCAATGAAAACAGGAACAAGGCTCTTCAGGTTTGCGATTACCGGTAATTTAATTGTTAAAGTAGAGCTTTATTCCCATTAAATGCAACATTCAAGCAAAGTTTTTCAATTACTTTAATTCAAAAACAAAAGTTACAGGAACAAGGCTGCCGGAAAACAAAGTAATGTTTGACATCTCCAATGGTGAAAACAGATAGCTGGGATTGAAATGAGATGAATGATATATGCCTTTATTCACTCTTTGCTTATCTACGGCATTACTAGTTGGAGAGGATTTTAGAAAAATAACTTTTTACTTTTTATATATGAATACCGCACAAGAGTCCCAACTGCTCCCAACCGTCTGGAGCCAGTGAGACTATGGCATTCCCAATTGGGGAATGTTGTAAGGCTGAAGGAATTGGGGAGGGGAAGGAGAAGGGAAAGAGGGAGGTGGGGAAATACCTGGCTATTCAGATCTGGTCACCAAACACGGCTATTAAGCCATTTCAAGCAACGTTTCAATTCTCAAAGGTGGTCTTTCACCAGGGCGATACTGAGAGTATCTTCCACCCTGGAACGTGCGCAAATACAGTATATATTATTTTTTAATTAATTAATTGTGAAACAACACAAATTAATTAAATAAAATTTACTTAAATTCAGTGAAAGTTTCACAAAGAATCACCATAAAAGTAATACTTGCACCCTTTCAATGAAATCACTTTTCACACTATTTTCAGTACCAAATGTTGAAGATATACTTAAGTAAGTTTCTATTATAAAAATGTGTAAAGGGAAAAATCTTAAAGAAAATCATGAATATTGCAAACTTATGAGAAATGGAAATCAATTCCTAACACCTAATTTTAAAACAACTAAAATGCAAAACCATTATATTTATCAAAGCATTAAAAAAATGACAATAACCTTCCCATTGAAATGCGCCGAATTAATGAACAATCAGAACAAATAAATAAAATTAAAACATTCTTGAAAAAAAACTTACATGGGTAAATATTTCACACAATATCAATTATATAAATAGAAACAAATTAAATATTATGTACCTACCAAATTAAGTATCGTGGCTCCCCTATCAGACACAATAATTCCTCTTTTCTGATAAGGTACACATGACCAATAATACCCTTTAATTAAATATGTTTTGTAATGCAACGCATAAGAAATAAAAAAATGTTTTTTTTTATTTATGTATCACTTCACCAAAAATAGAAAGAAGTGTGTGTTATTGAAATTTAAAGAAGGAGAAGTGTGTGTCTTTTATTAAATAATGAGAATTAAAATGGCAAATCGTTCCCGTATAAGGGAACAATGGCCGAAGGGACCGAAGGTTTAATTGAGTGGTAAAACAATAAAACTGTTATTTAAAAGCCCGAGCAGGAATACAAAAAGCAAACATGAATATATTTGTCAAGGTTCGAACGCTGAACACTTTACAACAATGAGGTTTACCATTGTGTACATGAACACAGTGTACACAATATGGAAGAAACCTTTGAAAATATTCCATGTTTATTTAGGATCGGTTAGCGGGATTGTGGCAAAGGAGATTAAATCTCAACGCAAACTTTTACTATCCTAATTTCATTTCGGGAATAACCATTAAGTTGGCGAGGTGCGTGTGGATATATCTAAAATTATTAAAAATACACATGGTCATCGTTTAGGTAGGAACGTGATGAAATGCTGATATTTTTTGGTGGATAAAAAATTGATAGCCATTTTTTGTTAACGTATGTTCGTACCAATCGATGTTATGAGAAAGTTTTTGTTTTATAAGAATTCACTTTTGCAGATGCACCATATGACGGGAGAATAGCCCATTCGGCTCTCAGTGAAGCTGAATAAAAAATGCATAAAAAGCCAAGAAAACATACACACGAGACGGAGAATTGCCAATGAACACACGGTGAAGAAAGTAGTGGTAAAAAGCAGACTGGAGGTTACATTCGTCTTCAGGAATTCTCGAAATAAGCGTTCCGTGCTCATTCGCAATAAGTTGGTGATGTAATTTCCTCTCGTTTTACTCCCGGACCGGAGTATGGAATGGTTTTCGTCTTCATCGTGCGGAAACTTTCCTTCGCCCCGCTACCACTGAACTAGGTACACAAGTATATGATGTACGAGAGCGTCGTATACATAGAGCGGTCCGGTGCAGTGGCGTGCGGAGGCTGTAAAGGAGATGAGGGAAAACGAAAGGTATAATAACCTGTGCCTTGATCTGTGCTTTTGACTTTAAGACGGGTTATAATAAATTCTCGCCATAGCGTAAGAAAATCATGGATTACATAAATTAGCGCCGCAAGTTTGAGGGTGACTATGAACAACCTTAAAAAATAGAGGCGACTTAAAGAAGATAGATTATTTTATATATGAATATCTTAAATAATCAACTATTTATTGTAGTGTGAGTAATATAGGACCAAAAGAATTATTTGTCAGAAGATGGTATTCTAACTCATAATCACGACATCATAATAAAATGTGAAATTTGACATAACATTTAACATGAAAATGTTTTATGAACATTACGTTTTTCGCTCCCCCAGAACAGGTTACTATCGACCTAACGAGGGAGGTAGAGCATACTTTATCAAACAGTAAATTTGTGTCCGCCCACTCATATTGCTATATCTACGTATTGTAAGAAACTACACAAACCGAAAAATCACTGAACATACAGGGTTTGTCGCAAAAGTATCGATAAAAAAAATCCTGATTGCTAGAAGGGGCAGCGGGATGCGCCGAGTAGTGGGGAGGGTGGGGGGAAGTCGCAGCTACCAAACGCGCCGCTGCTCAATCCTCTCCGAGCAACGGTAGAGCGAGAACAGTGATCCGCGCAAAGTGTGTTTTGTCGTTGCGTCGGTAGTCAAGATGCAACATTTGCTGGAGCAGCGGGCAGCCATCAAATTCTGCGTTCGGCTGAAAAAAACCGATATCGAGACCCTGGCCATGATTCGGGAAGCCTTCGGAGATGAACCCATGTCACTGGCAAGCGTTTACGAGTGGCACAAATAATTCCAAAACGGTCAGGAATCAATTGATGACGATGTGCGCGTTGGACGACCGTCATCTTTCAAAACTGATGACAACGTCACAAAAATGAGGGAAGTGTTACTGTCTGATCGTCGTCTCAGTGTCCGCTTAATAGCGGAGAAGTGCAACATGACAAAGAAACGGTTGCGCGAAAGGATTCGCTGCGTTCAGAAGGAGATCGCCAACACCTGGATTTTGTATCACGACAATGCCCCCTCACACTCAACTCTAGTCGTCCAGGAGTTCCTTGCTAAGCAAGGCGTGACGACACTGCCGCAACCGCCGTACAGTCCCGACTTCTTTTTGTTCCCCGCATCAAGCGAAGCCTAAATGGACGCCATTTGGAGTATAATCTTCTATATAATACCCTGTATAATCTTCTATAATATCTATCTAAAAAAACTAATATTTGTGGATAGCCATTTGGTTTCAAAACAAATTAATATAAAATAACCCCCACTTTGCATGAAATACCAATTTATTTATATATTATTTGTCGGCTGCCGGTATAGCTAATGCCCGTGCTCCCTTAACATGGATTGGTAATATACAAGTAATGTCGAAATAAGTGGTTTAAAAAGACTGTTTTTTTTTTTTACAATATTTAATGCCAAACCACGGCTTTCTGCGAAACTATGATAGATTACAGCTTTATGCATGACGGAAAAACCCAATTTTTTAAACTTTGACCGATTTCAAGAATCTGAACTATTTCAAAAACGTTAGTGAGCTTTATTCCAATCGAGTTTGAGTGCATGCCTGTCTAACTAAATTGAGACAGATGTTGGCATATTGATTTGATAGTTTCAAAAGTGGTAGTGGTAGCCAAGCCAACTTTAAAAGTCCAATTTTTTGCAATCTTCATAATCCTTCGTGTTTACTGCCGGGGAATATTGAAAGCTTTCTGCGATATACCTGCGGGAGATGCACCCCGATCCCGCCACTCTTCAGTTCAGATTTGCAGAAAAGCCAGAGAAATCGGGCAGAAAGGAGTGTAAGAAGAATAAATGACGCGAATGTGAATGGAAGAAGAAGCCGGGGACGCCCGAGAAAGACATGGCACGCTCAAGTGAATCAAATTCTTGAGTTGGGCCATGTCAGAAGTCGGAATAATAGAAGAGAATGTATGAGACGTTGTATGAAAGTGAATGAAGAAAAGCGTATGCCAAGATCGAGTTGTTTGGAGGTCCATACTTTCTGCATTCCCCTGCGGAGAAACGGCGTGATGGTTAGTTAGTAAGTTATTTTTTTAGTAAAAACGACTGATCTTAATTTATTTACAAACAAAAACTATTTGTTATATTTTCCATTCAAATCGACATAATTCTTTATTATGACATTTTAGTGAAAGATTGATTACCAGAAACACTCCTCACAAATAAGGCACAAAAATGAGTACTGAAAGTATGTTGCCTGTTGTATGTTGATGATGCGGTACTGGTTGCTAACAGTACGGAAGATCTACAGTGCCTCGTATCTAGGATGAACGAAGTATGTATGAAGAATGAGCTAATGATAAATGTAAGTCTAAAGTCATGGTGTTTGAAAGAGAGAGTACGAAAAGAGTGTGCAATATAGTTTTTAATGATGAATACTTGGAACAGGTCGATGAGTTTGTGTATTTGGGAAGTATGTTTACGAGAGATAGAAAGACTGATAGGGATATTGAAAGAAGGGTGAATGAAGGAAACTCCATTAATGGAGAACTGAACGCGGTTAGCGCTAACAAAAAGTTGTCCAAAAAAGCGAAGTCCACAATAGAGTGCTGATACCAACCCTGATATATGGCAGTAAGGCATGGAACTGGCAGAGGAAGGATGAAAGTAGACTGAATGCCGTAGAAATGGGATATCTGAGGCGAATGTGTGGTAAAACCATGTATGATCGTGTGAGGTGGACGGCGGACGGATTAATATTTTTATGGTGCTACCTATGTGAGTTTGTTGATGATGTGAAACATTCCTATCCATCGGGCACTATGTAAAATTGTCATAAAATTTGCGAAAGTCATGCGAAAATTGGGCTTTGCAAATTTGTTCCCTTTCTATATCTTCTTCTGTATTACCACGTATCGTCAATTTTGTTTTAAAACCAATAAAAATACACAAGTACCTACAACCTTACACGGGGTAAGTTTATGACAGTGGTGGATATTGTTTTTAGCAGAGGAGCCGCTTTTACTAATTATGAAATACGGCGCACGCGCTACAAGTGGATTTTTGATTTTTCGAGCGGGGTTAGCGAAATTCATAATTTCACATTTCTGGGGATTTTTCGATTTTCGTGTGGTGTAAACCGATTCTTCAAATTTTGTTCCAATTAGGACATGCGGTACGAATTAACAAAAACTCTATAAAAATATTCTGAGCCAGGGTTTTCAAGAATTACGGCAGACATTATTTCTTATATAAAGCCACGCGGGCCGTACTAAATTCGCCCGCGGACCGTACGAATTGAGCGGCGGATTGTGCTACACCGCTTTATGACAATTAAAATCACACAAGCTAATGATTTATGACGAGAGATATTTTTATGACCCAAACAACACGCGGAACTAGATAGTGATATGATGGACAATTTAGTGATTTCTTCTTGGAAGCCGGGTGATTAGAGTTACAAAAAGTTGAGTGTTTTGAAGAAGAAATTGAAAGACATGAAAGCGAAATATTGAAATAAATCAATGATTATAAAGGTTATCAATAAAACTGTATGTTTTTGTAATATGAACGTTATAATCTAGTTTGACGTATTACTAAACTGTATTATTAACCAGAATTACAAAACCGTTTCTAAACGGCATTACGGAATGAGGCCTGAATAATTTAAATAAATTATTATTTTTAATCTTACTGATGAACTTTTCGACATTTATAATTTCGCCAATAGGCGTACTGCCGTATGCGTGTGCCGAAAGGTGTAAATTTAACAATAATCTTCACAAAGTACAATGAAATCAGAATGCGACACTCAAATACTTAGAAGCCCTTCAATAGTACGATAATTTCCATTATTTTCCTTCCGTCTCCTAATTTAACCCTCGTCATAATATGTATATACGTGGAAGTGCCGAATTACAAAAGGTTACGTTGAAAGAGTAAGTGGGTGATAGGAATAAATCTCACCTTCTGAGAAACGCTGTATTAAATTTCAGCACGAAAAGATTTTATGCGAACGAGTTAGGTCGAGAAGATTTAATATCTGGAAACGTTTTTTTTTCTATTCACTGTCCGTACAATAATGACAGACAGTTGATATTTTTCTTTGAAGCTCTCTGTAACAAGATAGATGCGTAGCGTAACTATTCCCTGTTCTGCCACAACTCGAGCGAGATCAATCAGCTGTTGAGGGGAAGGGTTATTTAAAACATTAAATACTTAAAGTCTCACTTTTGGTGACAGGCCCTCCTTCAAAAGATAAATTAGAATTTTGTCGGAGAGGGAAAGATTCTCCGAACAAATTTATTCATTACTCAGGGGTTTTCATATTCTGACATTCTTAACGATTCGCTAAATGGCGACGAACCTCTAAAGGTATTCTGACAACCACAATTTATGGCCAGATTAAATAGCGCTCCTCAGAAATACACCTTAAATGGCCAAACAGAAAATTCTAATGTAGAATCTTTTGTTCCTGACATATTGTTGCAAAACGAAACTAATTGGATACGGTCCGGAAATTTATACGTTTTGAAAGCACCCTAATGGCATTTAAATTGTATATTTCCAGAAATTGACGTGGATATTAACAAATCCAATTAATGTACTTGGAACAGAATTCAGAGAAAAAAACATAAAACTCATCTGTCCAGAATGTTTTTATTGTATTGTTTTTGATTTTCTTTATTTTTTCTTGAGAAAGTCATATTCATAAAGAGATAATAGAGCTGAAAATATGATTTCAAGATCCGTAATACTAGATGCCAAAAGCCAAATATTTAATTGATTTTTTTTGTTGTAAATATGTATCTTCAGTACCTGTTTAAATATAATAGGTTTATCCAAAATCTAATGTTTCAACCATTTCGTACCGAACGTATATTTGAAAACACAGAGATTTCAGATTTTTTCTTCCCTATCTAGAGCGAATAGAAATTGGCGGTTTTCATTTTCCAATTGTTGGTGTTACTGGCATCGCGCGCTATTTTCGCTGGATTTTACCTACTCGTTTAGGCAGTAGCCATGATTATAATAATAATCGGATGGCATCTAGTATTACTAACTAACTAACCATCACGCCGTTTCCCCGCAGGGGTAGGCAGAGAGGACGGACCGCCAAACAACTCGATCTTGGCATACACGTCTTGCTTCATTCACATTCATACAACGCCTCATACATTATCTTCTGTTGTTCCGACTTCTGACATGGCCCGACTCGAGTATTTGATTCACTTGATCGTGCCATGTTTTCCTCGGGCGTCCCCGGCTTCTTCTTCCATTCACATTCGCGTCATATATTCTCCTTACACTCCTTTCTTCGTTCATTCGCTCTACATGCCCAAACCATCTAAGCGTCCCTTTCTTAATCTTGCTCACTACGCTTACATCAGCCTTGCATTCTTTACGAATCTCAACATTTTTCACTCAATCATACATGGTTTTACACACATTCGTCTCAGAGATCTCACTTCTACAGCATTCAGTCTACTTTCATCCTTCCTCTGCCAGTTCCATGCCTCACTGCCATACATCAAGGTTGGTATCAGCACTCCATTGTGGACTGCTAGCTTTGCTTCCTTGGACAACTTTTTGTTTGCGCCAACCGCGTTCAGTCCTCCGTTAATGGAGTTTCCTGCATTCACCCTTCTTTCAATATCCCTATCAGTATCCCTTTCAATATCCCTATAAGTAGTAGATATATGTAAACCAGCGGTGTGCAGTCCATAGAGGCTGAAAAGCTGTGCCAACCCTAAGAAAACAGAGGGTAAAAAAATATTTTTTTTACAAAATAACTTTTCCATAATTTTAAAGAGTTCCAAGTTAATATTCATCGTTATATGATAACAAAATGTTTCTATTTTAATAAATTACTTTCGTCTCTTCAGTTACAACCTGACCCAGTTCCATTCATGTAAAAAAAGTATCTTCCTCAAGGTAGTATTTTTGCAGCTTTATCTCATGGCATACATCGTGCAAGCGCACTTAAAAATGATCCCTATATCGGCCAATATTACACTCGTTTCGGCTGTTTTCGTTTCCAAAAGCTGGATAACATGGAGAATTTATTACTTCAAGTAATTTTTGTACAAAAAAAGGTTCATATTGAAATTATCTATTATATTAAATACAGCAACTCCGCCTTTACACTTTTTCACAAATTGTCCGTTTTTTGCCAACGGTGACTGACATCTGTGGAAATATTTCAAATCCAATCCTTCCAATTAGCGGATCGATCTTTGGGAACGAAATTAATAATATTGTCTGAATAATCTCGATAACGAAAAATTAGAAAAATTATCGAGTTTATTACACATAATATAAAAAAACTCAAATAATTATCTATAGTAATAATTCAAAATTACTTTCCATCAAATTAATTGTAATTCGAGGGTTTTAATGAAAACGATTAGTTTTACAATTTTTTTCTATGCGTATTTTTTTTTAAATCACAAATAAATAATCATTGAAGAAAATAATATTAACATAACCTAAATGAAAGATGAAACCGGACAAAAGGACAGAAACTAAAAAGATTTCAGTCGCATCTGGGACACGAACCCAGGTCCTCTGCCTATCCGGGGCAACGCTCAACCGCTCAAGCTAATGAGACCAGTTCAATTTGAGTTATCTTCATCGATATCATATCTCAAATTCAAGATTTGTCAATATTATTTTCCATTCTGAAATCTTTATAGTTTCTGTCCTTTTGTCCGGATTCATCTTTAATTTAGGTTATGTTAATATTATTTTCTACAATGATTAAATATTACAATGAGGTTTTTAAATCTCAATAAAAATAATTAATAATTAAAAACACAAATAAATAGTTACGTATCTAGGCGCCTATGTCACCTTTAGGCATGCTTAGTGGAGGGTAAAAAACACGGTGGTCCCAAGCGGTCACCCATCCAAATACAGACCGCGCCCGATGTTGCTTAACATCGGTGAACGGACGAAAACCGACGTGTCTACGAGTACATGGTAGCCCGTTAGCGAATAATCTAAAAGGTAATAAAATTGATAAACGATCAATTAAAGTCTAACTGCATTATGTTATAATATTATGCGGTTTTCTACGCACCTTAGAGTTTTAATATTTTTTACGTGTAATAAACCTTAAAAATCTAAAACGTTCGGGGTTTCAATACGAATGTAGATTAACACATGCAAACCTACAGCCTACCCTTGGTGAAGTAGTAATGCACGCCACTGATGTATACCAATTGTTTTCTAAATTATAAAGTAATAAGTCTGGTTTAATCTAATAAGAACAGCTGTATTTATTTCAAATGTTGTATTAACCATTTTAAATTAGCTTTTATTATGTAGTCATTATAATTGCCAAACCGATATTTTTTTCGTATCCAAAACTAGTTACGAAGTTCATTCGATTGTAAAGGCGAGATTGAATATAACGCCTAGAAGATTAGTTTGATAGTTGATGTAGGTAGTCATTATTCGGTAGAAAAGAAGTAGATAAGAAACAATGCATATAAATCGAGGGGTTTTATTACCTACTCTTCTCCGAACGTATCATTTCACCTCCATTATCGCCTCTTTTATACCGAATCGCGCTATTATGTATCATAAATCAAAATCCACACGTTTTCCCCGTCGAATAGCACGATTGCCTGAAATTTTCCAGGAATTGTGACTACAAAAATAAAACAAATTTATTTTTAGTTCCACATAAAAGATTTTCGAATACGAAAAAACTTCTATGCCATTTCGAATATGAATGCGAAATTATTCTATAGAGTTTTATTTAATGCGTTCTGTTTCGGTGAAGAGACTTTTTTGTATTTAATATAAGAGATTTTTGAACGGGAGTTTTGCTTATTTGAACCAGGAATCTCTATTGGTGAACTGTGAAGGAAATTACCAAGGGAGAACAGCAATACGTTGCTTTTGATATTGATTTTTGGGGCTTATTAAGTATGCCGTGTTGCGCTTCCTCCTCATTTAGCCAATGTTTCGTGTTAGGTCTGTCCTGATGATGGACACTGGAAGGGTGTCCGAAACGTTGGCTATAAGAGGAGGAAGCTCAACACGGCACGATACCCCAAAAATCAATCACGATAATACTTTTGGCCTTGAAAATCACAAACCATATACAGCAATAAGTTTATAATATTTCTATTTTTGAAACTGATAATACATGGTGGAATTCCATTATAATGATATAATAACACACATATAAAACTTATTTCCACTTTATTTGGACTTCAGACCAGTCTGAAGATGGCTTTAACAAGCTGAAACCGGTCACGGTGAAATAAAATAAAAGTGGAAATAAGTTTTATATGTGTGTTATTATATCAGCAATAAGTTTATTCAAAAAAAATAAATGTTACATAAAAACCATGCCCACAAATATTATATATTTTTTTATGTAAATACCGTACACAAGAGTCCCAACAGGTCGGATTTATTGGAAACATGACATCCCCAATTTTGGCAAGTTTATGTTGTGAAACTGTGGAGAATGGGAAGAGGAAGGAGCTGGGAGAGGAAGGTTCGGAAGGTTAGCGCCCTTGAGGTGATTTTTCACAAAAACGGCGCTATACAAATCATCCAATTATTATTATTCGGAAGTATCCAAATAGTTATGCGTGACGTGCTATAGAGTCAATAACCATTTATTAATTTTTCCGCCTTAATTATAATATAATGATTTTTTTTTCGAAAGCTGACATTGGTAATAAAAGTCAAAAAATACAAAAGTATCCAATCTGTGTGCACGTGACAAATAACAACAAATCCAAGAAATCGCCGCGGAATAGCTCCTACTCAAACATAAAGCGGCACCGTTTAATTAAATGATATACTTCGCAAAGAAGAAAGAAGAAACGGAATTCTCGAGGCGTGAAATTAAATCCCCCGGTTGCAAATATTCGCTACAATATAGCGCCGGGAGGAGAGGGCTGCAGAAATGGGAAGAGTTATTTGGTACTCCGTGAAAGGGCTTATAACGTTCGCAGAATGCATGACTAACTGGAGTTGTGTAAGTGTGGGTGTGGAGTGTATTCTAGTACCGGGCGTTTACGACAGTTAGAAATAACGCCAATGCCGCTATCGTCGGCGATTGTTAAACGTTGAATATAACTGTTGGAAATAACGCCGACGTTGACGAGAACATTGGGCAACAAATAAAAAAATAACGATCTTAATAACAGTTGAGAATTCCAACTAACTAACGTGCCACTAAAGCTGGACAACCGGGTACGCCACACATAATAAAGATTCATAAATCAAATTATGTGCACTTGAATGTGTTCACATAATTAAAATTTGGGTAATTAATATACATTTTTAATCTTTTAAGAAATGCATCGAACCAAATTTAAGAAACATATATTTTGGGCTGTGAAACTCCATCTCCTAACCTACGATATTATTGGTTATCCTACATCTTACACTACTAAAGACACAGAAAGCAGTAATCAGAGTCATCACTAGGAAACACTTCAGATATCCAGTGCATTGCTCTATAAAGATTTTAATGTGCTGGACATGCGACAAAGTTTCATTAAAAAAGTCACTACAAATTATACACAAAAATATAGAATTCTAGTAAAATCGACCATACATATCAAACCAGAAGCCATAGCAGAAATGATTTGACAATCCCAGTGAGTGCTACTACAATGCTCTACTTAAAGCCGCTCATCTCAACACAGGATTGTCCTAGTGAGATGGCTGGCTAATGTTTTTGTTTTCATAATTAAATTTAAGAATAAATGAATAAATGTACCAAAAACACATACCTGTTTTGAACCAAAAATATACAACATCTCCACGGAGATTAATAACTGCGAATTGTCGTTCTTCGGCCTGGGAAGGTAAGGTTTTTTCTTTCTATTATACAATTTACTCTTTTTTTCCATACTCGCATAATGTACAATTTCGGAACACACTGCATAGAGTTACATCATTAAATTAACAATAATAAAACACGTTACACCTCAATATACCCACCATGTATTTAATTACTTAACTAACTACACTAACAGGCAACATGCTAGGAATTATGTCGACCAGGCAAACATAATGGCGACTTTAAATTACACTTAATTTATAATAAATTTTTATATTTTGCAAATACAAATGTACTTAATGTAAATAAATAAACTCATGGGATGTTGGGGCGTCCGGACTGTTACAACGACAAGAGCCAAGGAGCCAACAAGTCAACAGCTATATTAATATTACTTGCCATCGGAAGAATCGCTTGGCGCTAGGCGCTGCTTATCAGCCGTATCTGATAGGAAGATCCACAAAGACGTTTAGTAAGAAGGAACACAACCAAAAGACCATTTGAAATTACGCATAAATGTAAACTGTACGCCTTTTTTATTATTTGGCGCCAAGATTGCTAACACAATACATTGTCCTAGATTGCGTTGTGTTGAATTATAATTGTATGTAGTTACTGATATTATCGATATTACCATATATGCAACTGTTAACGCAAATTTTCGTTAATAGCGTTGGGCGTTGACGGTATCTAGCTGTTATTTCCAACGGTAAGTTATACTTTTGATACAGTACTAGTGTACATATATCAGTATACCTCCCTGTCAGCACCGTCAAGTGCTTTGCAAATGATTCAGCCAAGGAAACTAAGACGCGGTTTATCACAGTCGCTGCTACCAAGTGGCAGGTGAACTTTTTGATATGCAAGAGCTGTAATGATGTAACTGTCTCGTGGTATTGTGTACCTATGTAATCTAGTATATAAATTTAGAGTATCTATGTTTGTTTCACGTTTACGTATTATATCGGTGCTGGAATGTGTTACGGGATCTGATTAAAGACAGTAACAATGTAGTATACTTCAATTTTACCTTTATGTTAAAAAAACCAAACGTACTGAGAACAAAATGGACGACTTCAGTTGTAAAACGTTCAAATTTCGAACTCACTGCTACGAGTTCCAACACTCCAATGCTATTTGTCTTGTTCTACGATCCATGTGCCATCGATCAAGTTCAATCAATTAATGGATGGCGAAAACTTGGTAAAGGTAAATAAGATAAAGTACACGGGAATAATATAATACTCAAAGATGACTCTTGGAGAAAAAGCCGATTTTAATTTTTTTAAATGGCTAAAAAGGTGTCTTTCCTTTGAAGAATTAGAAAAGAAAAGAAAAAAAAAACAAGTCTACTTATTTATAAAACAATTATTACACCACACATAGACTACTGCTCTAGTATTCACTATCTAAGTAATGGAGGTAGCTTAAAAAAATCAAAATAATCCAGAATAGAGCAATAAGACAAATTTTAAACTGTAATAAATATAATTCAATGAAACAATAATGAAGTAGCTCACTCATGACATTGTGGGTTTGTAATTATTGATAATATGCACAAACAATAATGAAGTAGCTCACTCATGACATTGTGGTTTTGTAATTATTGATAATATGCACAAACAATAATGAAGTAGCTCACTCATGACATTGTTGTTTCGTAACTATTAATAATAATATGCACAAACAATAATAAAGTAGCTCACTCATGACATTGTGGTTTTGTAATTATTGATAATATGAACAAACAATAATGAAGTAGCTCACTCATGACATTGTTGTTTTGTAATTATTGATAATATGCACAAACAATAATGAAGTAGCTCACTCATGGCATTGTAATTATTGATAATATGCAGAAACACCAATGATCTAGTTGATTCGTGGCATTGTAGAAAACTGATAAGGGATGTAATTGACGTTTTAGGAATTAATTGTGTCAATAGTTATAAAAGGGAGTTGATTGCATGTCCATTCAATAATGATCAGAATACAAAGTGCAACAAGAATTACTTTATAATTTCTTCAAAAGATTGGTATTCATATATTTTCATATGAAGCGCTAACTTGGTGATGTGACATTATGATTTAAAAAATAAAACAATAACTTTGTTTACGTCACTTTTATTTATTCTTTAGCCGATCGGGTTTCGCTACTACCGTAGCTTCTTCAGGGCAGTATACAACTAAACTACGAAGAAGCTACGGTAGTAGCGAAACCCGGTCGGCTAAAGTATAAATACAAGTGATGTAAACAAAGTTATTGTTTTATTTTTTAGATTGGTATTCACTTTGTGCGGTCAATAATAATAATTGGATTACTTCTATAGCGCCGTTTTCGTGGGAAAATCACCTTAAGGGAATTAAAAATTACTCTGTAATCACCGCTTTATTAATATATACATATCAACATGTTTCGAAAGCGATGCTTTCCTCACCAGGAATATACAGAATACTAAAAAATAATAATGTCAAGTATAGACAAATGATAAACATAGAACACAATAATGTAAGAATAGACAAATTATAAACAACGCTTTCGAAACATGTTGATATATATATATATTAATAAAGCGGTGATTACAAAGTAATTTTAAATTCATTTATTAATAATTACTTTATTTAAAACCACCGTATTTAATATGTAAATATCTACATGTTTCAGGAGCAAAGCTCCCCTCTTCGGGATAAACAATTTACCTACTAAAAATAATGATAAGTATAGACATATAATAAGAAAATATAACAAATTAAAAACACAAAGAAAAATGAAAAATAAGTCATTATTATTGATTTAATAAATATGACTCCACAAAGTTATTTTACATCATTTGTAGAAACAGTAGTAGACATTCTATTATCTTCCCTTTGGTAAAATTACGATTTTTTTTGTTAATTTGTGGAACGCCATATTATTTCAGTTTTAATAAAATAATTCTACAGTTATTAGGTGGGTGCACAAACTAGCAGAAAATAAAAATTATGTTAAATTTAAAACGAAAAATTCTACTAGTTGAATGGTTTATCCCATCTTGCCCCGCCGTTGAGGTTAGATTGTTGTATTTGAAGACAATAATTTTTTTTTCTCATCGCGTTTAATACATGGGGAATTAAAGATATATATTCAAATTTAATTCCAATAAAATTCAGATTTCATCATCTTAAAGATCACTGTTTTATTCATTAACAAACTTTAACCACCGTCTTACCCCCATTCAAACGTACTACCTATAATGTAACTACTTATTGTACAGGTTGTAATAAATAAAAATATATATACGAGTATATATATAGTTAATGTGACATCCAATAAGACGACAGCCCGCCGAGTACTCCTTATAGCAATTTGATTATATTATTTAAAAGTTCAATTGGGCGTGAATAAACTAACTTTAAAATGTGATACATATAAACAATAACGACGTAACTGCAACAGGCAAATTTCGAACAAACAATTGGGTAAACACGGTAGGTACTTACAATTAATTTCAATCAACAAAGGACAAGTTTTTAATTTCATAAATAGATGTCCTTTACAGTCTAAAACTCCATTGCCTACTCTGGAATCTTAATATTTAGGCATTGTAATAGAGATTCTCAGACATCTTTCTCGACAAAAAAAACTCTGCAAGATCAACTGCCTCTGGTAGCAGCCCTTATGTAGAAGAGTTATGGTTATTCTATAAGAAAATTATTTTAATTTATTGGAATAACTTATTGAAGTTTATAAACCTCACTGTAATATTTAATCAACGAAAAATATAATATTTACAACTCTCAAATGAAACATGAAACAGAAAAAGAACCAGGACCTCCGTCTTACCGGGAGAACGCCCTGACCACTGAAATTTAAGCTTACCTGAATTATCCTCAATCAATTCTCATATTGTTGGCTGCTATCTATTCTGTACGATTGCAGAAGTTCTACCTGACTGTTGCATGTTTATTTTTCTGTGTCTTTTGTCTGTTTCGTGTTTCTTTTGAGAATTGTTAATACATCTTCTTCATTGATAAAAATTATTTTACATGAATTATTTTTTAAAAATTCTCCGTAAACGCCAAAAATTATTTTTACGAAGACTTCTGATGAAATTAACGACAGGCTTAAATAATTCCGAAGAAAAGCTCAAATTGCATGAACGATTTATTAAAAAAAACTCTAACTCAGAGAATCTTAGAATCCCTTTATTGTTGGTAGAAGCCATGTCGAGAAGAAGGGGGTAGGCAGAAGGCACGGCTGTATTCAGAACAGGTGGATGGGTTTGAACTAATAATAAAGTGGTGCTTACTAAGTAACAGTTTCTTGGTTGTTGTTTTCACTTAAATATATCGATAAAAGCCATGATGAACTTTGCTCTTTATAGGCGTTTTACAGTAGGGCGGTAATGGAGAACCTTACTCACTGAAAAAAATTACAATAAATAAAGGGAAGAATTCAGTCAAACAGATCAACAACTTTTTAATTATAAATTTTATTCAAGGTTGCAATTTTTAAGGAGTTAATAGAGTTCCCTCGCTTTGGCGGTAAAAACGATGTTGCGGTGGAACCAAAATAATAAACCTTTCAACTACGAAATAAAACCGTTTATGTTTCCATGAAAGTACTACAAAACGGGCAGCGTTTAAATGCTACAGGGGTAGGGTGAATTACACTAGGTGTAACAATGTTTAGGTCTACTTTATGTCACGTTGTGGGGTTTGCAGCCCACATTAACTAGCCCGCATTAATATTAATTAGTCCCGCGCTCCACAGCTCTGGCAGTAGAGAGCGTGCATTTCATTCAGAAAAAATACGTACGGCATGTAATCACCCCGAACACCCAGCCGCCAACACACAATTATCATTTCGTATGGAATTAAATTTAGTATAAATGGGTCATCGTATTTATTGCAGTTCGCGGTTTGCCACATTGAAATTTATGATCGCAATAGTATCGAGATGCAAAACGTTCGGCAAACGAGTTTACGACAAATAAAAATTTAAAGTGCCCGCAAAGCTCAGAAATCCACGGTTAACGACTGAATTAACGATTCTCAAATACGCCATCGGCTAATGGTGTAGACGAATTAACTCAAATGTTTGCTGAAGACGTTTCTAAATAACTTTGAGATCAAACCGATAAAAATTTACTACAATACATGACTTGTTCCAAGCATCACAATAACTTCTTCATAAGCCAACGTTTTGAAACAGCGAAAGATAGTAATTAAATTTATTCAAAATAAATTTTACAAATGAATATATAAACAAGAAAAAAAAATACTTGAATCTTAAACAAGGTTGTTTCTTTGAAGCAAACAATTAAATTAACAATAATAGGAGTGTTAAGGGTAAATTTTTATTAAATTTGGGTGTTACTTTAATACTGTAAGTTTACTCACAATATTCGCTGATTTTATACAACGATGTAGTAAAAAAAAGTTCTGACGGTATAGAAAAAAAAATTACACCTGAATCATTTACGAAATAAAAAAATGAACAGTCGTCAATGCTAGGTTTTCATTATTATTTATTAAATATGATGCCACAAAGCACTTTTACTACTATTGAGAAGAAAATGAAAAAAAGAATTGCCATCTATCCTACTGTTGCTGTATCTGGAGCTTTGCCTCTAAGAAACTGACAGCTGACCTGCAGGTGGTTCAAAACCAAGCACTCTTGGATTTGGTCTTCCATGGGACACTCATATAAGGGATATTTATTTGGTTTCCGGCATCCTTCCAATCAAGATTTTTCCCAGACGCGAAATCGCAAGCACCATACTACAAATACTGAGCAATCATCACACACTAACATAAAACCACTATCCAATCAAGACATTCACAAACACATTACAAAAGTATGGGATAAAATCTTTGGAATATATTGCCTACATACCTGGAAATAGACCCGAACCGTGGGTTCACACGGTTCACGTATTGTTCACGGGTTGAACACAGTTCAGGTCTATTCACATCTACCAGCACCGACACGACTACGGCTGTCAATTGAACTGTCAACTGTCAATGTTAGCGACTGCCACTTGTTTGAGGATTTTATAATCCTATTTCAATGTTTATTATTATTTTATAACCTAGATTCCCTGACCAACTCGATACATTTATAGTTATCCATATTCCCGGTTTTAGCAATATCCGCGTCTAAGGAAGCCGACTGACGAAGATGGCGGTGCTAACGGTATGTGTCCATACTAACAACGCAGGCCCCGATGTCAAGTGGCCACCAGCAAGGTCAAAATATTCTATCCAATAATCTCGTCTGGTACTGGTCCGTGTATATTCGGATACGTTACGCTTACGTACGCTGATTAATTACGAATGTGTTCATAGATAATGCATATAACTAATGTTGTCGTGTCTGTACTGTGCGGTGCTGGTAGATGTGAATATAATACTCGCGACTTTGCCGTGCCTGTACTGCACTGTTCAGCTCTGTGTGGTGGCGGTAGATACAAATAGATCTTCATGCTTCAAAATAATACTTTATAAATTATTTAAAAATGAAAATATCTAACCTTACTTTAGCTATCCCTGTTTTTTTCCTGGTATTCTGTTGTTTGTTGGCACCATTATTATATTCACCCTAGTCAGTTCACTTCTTAAGGGTAGAGACGAGGTGAAAAGCCAAAAAAAATTTACTCAGATTTTCCTGCTAGACTTATTTTCGTTTTGGGTTTCATTGTTGTTTGTCTTTTCCTCTTGTTCTCATAAACTTTAATTAATAAACTGCTTTTGTATATGTATATTTAATTACGTTGGTCTGTGTATAAACACTTAAGGTTTTTTATTCTTTCGGACACTTTATAATATAATATGATATGACATAAACTATACATTCGTGCTAAATACACTCAAAATACATACCCTAGAAAACAGAAGAAAAATAACAGACTTGACCTTTTATTAAAAAAATATTTATTCCGTATTAGACTGTTGTGAACTCCTGCAAGTAATCAACTTTAAAGTACCTCATCCACAAACTCGGCAAAATATACTATTCTGCAACAATAATTCTGGGACTAACTACCAAATACATGCACCCATTTCTCGCCTACATACACTTGGTAACAAATTCACCTCTAAAACAAAGATACCTGAATGATAGTCTTATGTCGTATCAATTATAAGAACATCGCATAGAAGCTAATGTATAATTATATTTTTATTTATCTACAATCGAAAAACTTGTTCCTCTTCTTTCTTTCTCTGTATCATGCACTATATTATGTATTATGCAATTTCATACATTTTTACGACATCCGAAATATAAAAACACGTTGATTTTTATTTCACAGTGTCATGCACTCATATTATATTATATTATGCACTTGTATATTATTTATCATGTAGATCAGGCTATTACTATTTTTATTTAAAAATAAAGTATTATCCACAAATTAAAAACCTTTCCGTTTATAACTTATCTGTGTCATACACTCATACATTATTATACATAAATATATACCATAAATATGTTACACTTACATACCTACTGTGTATCATGTTCTTTTTTTGTTAACAAAACTTTTTTTTTTCTATATACAAAATCATTTAAATTTTAAAATATGTAAAAACCCATCGGGGCATTAATAAATAAATAAAGAAAAAAAAATTACAACCATAACCTGTTCTTTTACTAGTTTAGTTAGTTTATTGATTACATCTATGTATAATTTGCTAAAATATTTTGATTTTTCTTTTGAAAATACTTTGACTTTGTACTTTTATGCTCTACTTGTCAATTTTTCTATAAATTTTTGTATGTACATCACTTGTCCACACTTCGTACACATTTATCACTTACGTAATGTAAATTTATCATCTCCCAAAATGAGATTCATATCTAATGGGATTGCTAATATTTGTAGCAAGACATAAAATGACTAAAAAAGATTTCTTTCTTCAAAGGATTACACATAAGGTGTAAGTAAAAATAATTAGTCTGAATTTGCCAACCATATTTTGGAAACAAATCATTCTTTTGACATAAGGGTTAAAAAATTTACACACGAATACAACCGGTTTACAATTAGGTAAATTTGAATTTTTAGAAATAAAAGAAAGTGTTAATAGTCAGTTGAATATATATTTTTTTCTTTTTATAATCAATATAAATTTGTTATTAAATGTTTTATGATAATTTTTAAAAAAATATTTTTGATTAATTACTTACCTACTTTAATCACTTTTTGTTTATGTTTATAATTTGTCTATTCTTACATTATTTTGTTCTATGTTAACATTAATATTTTTAATATTCTATATATTCATGTTGAAGAAACCATCGCTTTTGAAACATGTAGACATCTGTATATATTAATAAAGTGGTGAATACAAAAAATATTTTTTTTAATTCATTTATCAATAATGATATTATGAATGAAAATATCATAAAAAAACAACAGCAATAAAAAAAATCGTACCGGCACACCGTAAACCCTCGATGAGGCACATGAATGAGCAGGGGGAGGAGGTAATTATCTCATACACACCCCATAGAAAGTAAGGGATGGTATTCATATTATTAAAATAACACGGTTTTAAAACACTACAAATAAACTAGGTTAAAATAAAACATACAATTTTTTCTACAAAAAAATTATAATTGTACATTATTATTATAGTAATTGTCATTTTTAATAAAATTTGTAATGAATACTTTGTGCACACCACTGTTTAATATATGAATATCACAGAAATGACAAGTATAGAATAATATTTTTTTAGTATTATGTATGTTCCGATGAGGAAAGCTTCGCTTTCGAAACATGTTGCGGTCGAAGAAGCCCAAAACCAAATATTATATCAAAGCAAGAAAGTTGTACAAAAAGAATTTCCGTGGGAAGTGCCGGTAACAGCAGTATTGCTTTCCTTTAAAGATATATTTATAATCGTAAAAAGAACTCGAGGATATTTGATTTCCACGAAATCAAATTATATCTAACCTTCCTTTTCCTATAGTAAAAAAAATCTTATTCCGTTACCTACATGTGCCTACATTTGAAAAATTTCTTTACAATGTTAGAATCTTGAATAGTTTGCGTATAGCCGTCTGATCTAAACACGTTGGTGGGACTAACAAAGAGACTGTTCGGTGTCAACAGTAAGATCGTTTTATTTGATTGATGTTTTTCATTTTTTAATATCATTCTTTGTTTACCCAATTTTAATTCAATTCAGAATGTGATTGCACCTTTATGTTGGAATTTATTCATTGTAAACGCAACCGATTAATAGACAACTTACCTCAATTTACTGTACCTTTCAAACGTCAAAGTTATAAAGTGTAACAATTGCTTTATTCGTTCTTCTTATATCACCAACTTCTCAGTAAACAACATCCTTCAATAACTTACTGTGGAGATATTCAAGCCTTGCTAGACCATCATATTACTCTCCAGAGATATAATATCAGTGTTAAACATGCATTTTTAATCTAACAAGTAACAATAACCCATCCGTCTCAAGAACAACTCAATCCATCCATAAGTCTTCAGGTCTTATAAAAACTTGGGCTGATCGAGGACTATTGGCGCACAACATTGGTCATTCGAGCCGGATGTAGTACCGTTTTTAATAATTACTATTATGACTCAACAAATTCTAAAAACAGTTTCACTTTATCGATGGGTGAATGATAAAATCCTCCGTCATTTATTGCAAGGTTTTGAACAGTTTAATTATTTTAATGCTAGCATGTCTAATGTCTACATTAAGTAAATATCTCATTAGGAATGTCTACATTCACGAAGCCTCCGAATATGATTGCGGTTCTCCACAAAACATGACACGATGTTTAATTATTGTATTTTCTCAAATGATCTGAGAGCTACGTCATTTATTCAGGAAAATACGCTCGCATTTCAAATTAGAGGAAAATTTCGGGAATAAATACAATTAATTTTAAGTAATACAAGTTATAGCGAAAGGGGATCAGCGTATTTTATAATGAACAACGTGGATACGTTATCCCAAGCAGAAAATCTGGGATTTCTCTTAAAATTTCTAACAAAAAAAAAACAAATTCTGACGTCACTATTTTTGTGCGCCATAAGAAATCGCATTTGCTGAAAAGAATCCTGATCCAAGATACAGATTTCTGTGAGCCGAAAGATGTGATAAAAATTCTGTTTTTATGACTTACATAATTCTTGCACAACAGAAAGAATGCGGTTAAATGCATACAGAACTGGATACACTAACTTGTGGGTTTATTATCTCTACAAGTTGCACACGCCAGCAGCGACCTCAGCGATATGGTTGTAATCCCAACCGCCGGGAATTTGCGGGAGGTGAAATCACGATTTGCAATACAGGTGGTACTAAAATTTTTATACAAATGGACGCTGACGTAAGGCCCTCCGTAAATAAGGCGACGCAAGTATCCGATCCCCGGCGACTCGGGTATCTTAGCGACTACCGCGATACATCTGCAACGAGGTTCGTACTAGTGGTGGGCGGAGCGGCTCTGTTTAGTGAGCCGGATCACTAAATCAGATCTTTGTAGTGTACCGGTGTGGTGTTCGCGTCCCCCCGCACCATGCCCTCTCCTTCGCTCCCTTGACACTCCTAAAGACGCTTTTACACGATACTTTTTTCGTCCAGTTTTCATGTGGATTGTCTTTACAGAGAGCTGATTTAGTGATCCGGCTCACTAAACCGAGCCGCTTCGCCCACCACTACTTCGTTACCCGTTGCCGACATCTTGTCGACTCGTCAGCGACGCCAGTTTCGCTCCAAAATGCGACATTACGTTTTTGTGATTTTTTGTGAGTTTTTGTTACAATCCGTGTGATCTAAGTAAAAAAAATAAAAATTAAAAACTATCTTTGTCTCTAGGCATATGAAATCCTATTTTTATTATGATATTTACCTTTAATTTACTTTTGTTTATTTATTTATTTTATTTCATCTTTTAATTTTTATTTATTTTTTATTATTATTTTTATTTATAGGATTAAACTTTTTTTTATTGTTTTTATATCTTCTGTTAACTTTAAAGAAAATATGTATTACACTATTTAAAGTTATTGGATTAATATAATTTATGTACCTCCAATGTCGATCTTGACGCATGCATTATCCCAGTGAGACAGGCATCTAATAATCCATTATAATTATGGTTTATCTTGGTAAATATAAATAAATAAAATAAAATATCATTGGTGGCAACGCGGGTCTCAAGATTTCAGTGGCGTTGTGTACGGGCTGTGCGCGACAAGTTGCTTGCGGCGTGAGTAGACAGTAGCCTTAGTAGGAAAACAAAACACAGGATTTGTTGGATTCATACCTACGCTACTGTTTTGAGAAATTGATATATTTATTACCTTACAAAAGCTGTCCAGTAAATTCAGACGTGTTTGAACCTTGGCATGCGGCATGTCAATGAACACAGTTTTGGATGGGGAGTTTAGATAACCTTGAGAGTGCCAACTTTGAAACAACTAAAAACTTCATATTTGGATTACATCATTATGACAAATATTTATTTTTAAAATTTAATTTGTGTATTTAAAAAATCCTGTAATAATAACGTAATATTTGCGTGGCTCAGTTTTGTACTATTTCACTTCAAATGCCCATAATATATAGACACTTTTTTAGAAATGAGAGGAAAAATGTATATATGTATGTAGGTATCAAAATATTAGCGTGCCCAAAAAACGTTTTGAAATTCAATTACATTAATGTGATGTACGGGTCGTCGAGTTATTTAGCTCAATGGATGGAATGAAACATACACCGAAAACTGCTGCATGTGATTAATGAAAAAGTACACAAAAATTAACCCTTAACCCGCCTATCGAAAACTATTAGGAATAAAAATATGTTGGCAATAACAGTTTTTTTAGGAATATACTGCAAACTTTCTTTCAGCAATGGTATTGACTATCGATAAGCATGTGAAGAGGTCATAAAAATCAATTCAGCGGAGAAATCAGAGTATCAAATAAACGTTAAAGTCGAGAAGATCTTCTCTGCTCCGAGTGGAATCATTTAATCTAGCTTGAACACAAAATCTTCTGGTTGAACACGGTATTTCATTAGAGAAAAGGTTCGTGGGTCATTGGTTGAAATTGTGAAAATATATCGCTAATGAGTTCTCAGGTCTGGCGGATTTATCTCACAGAATGCTTTTGTACTCTGGCTGGAATAAAAGTCATTTAAAGAGGTTTTTGATCCCACCTTAAAGGTAGGATTATTAATTATCATTCGTCATTAGATGTGCAGTCACCGTTGTGAAATTTAATCAAAGTTCAGTGGGTTTCCTTTTGACATCAAAAGGGGCTTTGATTTAATTGAATAGAAAGATTAGGAAGACGTGTTATCTTCGCGTGTTAAATTCGATAATGAGAGTATGACAAACCCCCACTCCTCCAGTACCTTCTTCCCGAGAGACGCGCTACAATATTCAGAGATCCACAAAACATGAAATGGGAAATACGTCGGAATAATTTATTACAAATGAGTGCCTCGTCCGTCCATCAGCTATTCGTAGAATGCATTTGGCAGATCCGGCGGGAAAGCATCGCGTTTCGCGCCGGAACGGAATATATTTCATGATGGCGTCGGAGAATAGCGTGACAACCTCTAATGTCAATCACGAACGCTAAACCAGCCGGGAGCTGACTAGACGAGACGATCAAATTTACAAAAGAAACTTCTCTTTGTCTGTTCTATTTAAATTAATATTACGACATCTTATAAATATACACGTCTCCGATATTTGAAATATTGTTCCATTTCATGGTAGGTACTGATATTAATCAATCTTGGCAGGGATCCGGATAGTTCGAAGAAAATTCTATAGAGTGTTTTATTAACACTACAACAAAGGTCCAAGCGGATCATCTATTCGAATTTCGACGCCGCCGGGGGCGGTTCAAAAGTATTGATTATGTTTCGTAATTACGACATGATTCCAAGTATAAAATTAAACGCAACGCTAAACCGTTTGGAATTCAAAAGGTTGTTTTATTTTATACACCGAAGCAATGTGTCAAATTATTCATGACGCTTAATTCACGGCCCAGATAAAATAATATTGCCTACCACCGAGATAAAAAAACCTTCACTATTGGATTTATTCAAAGGGACCAGTAATATCGATAACCATAAAAGCCAAATGTTTTTGTTATGTAACACAAAGATGACCTAATAGTATTTGCCGGTTGTTTTATTGAATTTATCGGATAAATCTTCCCGATATTTCACCAGTCTAAAGGTTTTGCCGACCCTTTATTTGCCGAAAGTTTTCAGTCAAATGCCTAAGAAGTAAAGATGTCGAAACGAACTTGGTGAAAGTGATTCCGCTAAACTTCGTTCAAAGTGTCCAAAAACTAAAATTTGGTGAAATTATTAAATTAAGTGAAGAAATAAGCTAGGTAACTTAGCTTTGTAACTTTAAACACAACACGCAAACCTTCCCAGCTTATTTATCAGTCTTTAACCGCAGCGTACGAAACTAAATGACAACTCAAAAGCTAAGAGATTATGTTTTTCATACCGTGCATAATGGTCAGTCATTTAAATAAATTATTAATACTTTGAAAAGTAAATTAGATAACAGGTATTTAAATTCATTTCTTCTGTGCCGGACGACAGAGACTCGCACAAACATTCGTCTTTAAACAATGAAGGATCTTGGGATTGTGGATGAAAGTAAACTTAAACAGCCGGCATTTAAAATTAAGGGTATTTCGGGACACCAGCACTCCAAGAATATTTTACTACTATTTGGTACGCAACAAAACGGAGAGTGGCTGGGCTATTTGGAATTTGGAATCCTCACGAGGTGAGATACTCCTTCATGTTGGAGAGGGTTCACAAAAATACACTTCTCTACATGAGGGATGCGGCCACTATCTGTGCTTCTATTAAAAAAAACTTGCTGGGCATGCTAGAATTTCACTTCCAGCATCTCAGAAAGGAGAAGAAGTGGTGTTCTTGTCCCTTCTTCACACTTTTTCAGACTGCTGGCGTTGCGAAAACTCTGTTCTGGAGAGCACAGGTCTCTATATTCCCGATGATCACCGAAGAGATCGTCAAAATAAGACAACTTTTCTTTGCATGTGATCGTTCAATACATCTTCTTATTTTTGTGTCACTCGAGCGGGGATTATTACAGTGAAAATTCATTTACACGTTCGTTATGCTTTGAAGTCGATGGGGAAATATCAATTCAATGTCTGAGGCCATCCAGAAATATTAATCGTGGTGTCACCCCAAAGAAATATTTCTGCCGAGTTAAATCAGTTACGGTTAAAAATATGTCAGATGAATATAATAATTTCACGGGACAATAAACGAGAAACAATATCATACGCGCACGGCACAGATTCACACAAGCAGAACAAGAACAATAATTTCAGAAGACGAAATAACCCGTGCGGAACATTGATGTGCAACATCAAATATGTTCAATAAAAAAAAATACCATCCTATTTTATTTAAATTAATAAGAATAAAATAATTTATTTTTAAAGTTATTATTTTATATATATGTAGAATAATTTTCTCGGTTTACCCGCGTAATGTAGTCCTTAGAAGGACTTTTTAACTCCTGACGACAACTGACGATGACGTCAAGCGATCAGTTCAAAACAAAACTCAAGACATAAGGCCTCTGAAGATGGACAATGTGATTTGTCCAAAACGTCAGGAGTTAAAAAGTCCTTCTAAGGACTACATTACGCGGGTAAACCGAGAAAATTATTCTACATCTTACACCCGTGAAAATCTCAACCATAACATATATATATTTTTAAATTAAAGGTTTATTAAATATCTAGCACGGGTGAGAAGTAATTTATATATTTTTGTTTTAATTTATGAAGATGCCATGAAAAAAAAAACAATTTTCATTATTTTTGAGGCAACTTACGAAAACATGATTAATTATTACGTACATAAAAATACAAAAACAAAACATTTAAAAAAAACGTTTTTTCGGGTCGATATTTTAAATAATGTACTGCAAATTTGTGTTCTAAACTAAATTGTTCGTTTTTAATTTAATTTAAAGTCCACCATAATCCGTAATTTAATATATTTTTAATTTTTTTTTAAATTTTATATTGTTTATATTTTCAAAGCAGACAGGTTAAAACTTTTTTTAATCACCGTTAGCCCCCAAATAATTGTTAAAGGTGCCTCGAAAATCGCGAAAAATCAATTCCTTTAATGATCTATATTTATAATGTAAAATAAAAAATAAATAAATTACTTCTCATCCGTACTATTTACTGCACATTTGATGAAAAAAAAGATCATTAGGTTTAAGTGAGTATTTTGGCCTCAAATCCAAAATTAAGTTTTGTATGAAACAGGCCGGGTACTTTTTTAAAAAATAAATAAAAAATTACCCCTTCTACTATGAAAATATAATGAAATATAAAATTAAAAAGGGTTAAAATCAGCACTACGATGGATTTAAATTTAAAATGACTAATTTACGCTGGAACACAAATTTGCCGTAGATAATTTAAAACATGGACCCGAAAAAATAAGACGTAAAAATGTTTTTTTCTTTAATGACCTATATTTCATAATTTAACACATAAAAAATAAAATACTTCTAATCCGTACTAGATATTTACTATACCTTTAATTTAAAAAAAGATTAACTAATTAATAATTAATTTTATCATTCCTATATTATACATTTGTTCAATTATTAATTATTGTAAAGAATATTGAGTGTTGTTATTTATGTTTTTTAATAGATATAAGTAGAAATATTTTCGAGTAAGATTATTATGAAATATTAATGTTTTACAATTTTTAGTTTGATACACATGTTTTATGTTTTTATTTTATATAAACCGTAACTGTAAATTTAATTTATTATAAGGTTTTGAATGACGAGCACCTATTAAGACGTTCTTATGCGATACTTTGTTTCGTCCAGTTTTCATATTTTCTGTAGAATTTTCCATAGAAAAAGACAACCCATGAGCAATCTAGATGAAAAAAGTATCGCTTAAGAACGACGTAAGTCAAACTACTAAAAAAAATGGTTTATCGGAACTTTTTTTTTGTTTTTATACTTTGTAAAATTTTATTAAAAAAAAAAAAAAATATTAAAATAAAGATCATTATTATTATTAAAGCGGATAAAATTATAAGAAGCGGTCAAGTTGAGGTAGTACTAGGGATATTAAGTAAACTGTACATTTGAATGTACATAGTTATTATGATAATAAAATACCACCGAACAGACACTACAGCAGCTTTAATAATATTGAATATGTAAACGAAGAGAAAAGGTTGAGACATCAAAATTTATGTTCAAAAACAAAGTTTTATTGAAAATCTAGACTTGAACAAAAAAGTTTGTGATTTTAGGATTCGAAAAATTACTAACTCCAACTGAGAATACATTCTTCTTGATACAATATTTACCTACCCCAGACACATCCCAACAATAGATAATATTATGGAAGCCGGAGAAATTGATTGAACATCTGTGTTTTCCATTTATTTTCTTTATCTCAATTCTATATCCCATTTATTCATGTTTCCCAGATGAATAAATTCTCATTTTCGTCGGAAAGATTTGATATTATTTATCAGAGTTAATGTACCTAATTTACTCTTTGTGTTTCTACTGAGAATATTTTTTTAACTACCATCCTGAGAATGCAAACGACATTTTGTAATAAGACCTGACAATATTATATAAAATTTTCTACAGCTCTGATAAAGACCACCATTCAAAATCGAAATGTTGCTTGAAATGGCTTTAGCCGTGTTTGGTAACCAGATCTGAAAAGGCAGGTGCTTCCCCGCCGTCCTCTTTCTCATCTCCCACTCCCTACTACCCTCAGCCCCATAGCATACTCCAATTGGTGATGCCATAGTCCCGCTGTACCAGACGATTTGGAGAAGTTGGGACTCTTGTGCGGTAGGTATATACGTTCTTACATTTTATATGGACAAATGTAATTAATTTTAAAAAGCTTCAGCTTACCTAGTGTAGAATAGTGCCAATCCCTAGTAGCGTACGGTATTATCATTTGGGGTGGCTGTGCTTAAAATATTATTGACCCTGTCTACACAAAGCTTAAAAAATAATACATGTAATCAGAAAGCGGCAAGATACTCCTCCATTCGACTCTTCACCGAGTATGGGTCGGTTAATCACTACTAGAATAAGTACGTACGTAAGTACTACGTACGTAGTAATACAAGAAAACTACGTAAATCATTGCTAAAACTTAAGCTTCCCAATTTTCCCGCCTAAGCCGATAATTGGAACTAGTTCCGGCACTGTGACCACTACCACTAGTGACAAATCCCATCTTTCAAATTTGACATTTACGTAAATAATTGCATCTAAAATTTACGTTAATTCGTAAATTTCCTACTTTCACCAGTACGGATTTCGATAATTCATCGAGCCATGTAATGTCAATCTAAACTAGCCTAAAGAGGAATTTTCAATGTTTCGAAGTAAGAACATAGTTTGTTTTCAACGGTTAGTTCGTCATAATTTCACGGATAATGCACTGATTCCAGCAAAACTAATACTATTTACAATTAGGTTCTTCGCATATGGAACCAACTGATCTGGTCCCGCGACGTTATCCAAAATCAACTCCAAAAGGACACAATACCCTAAAAAAAATCCTTTTAGGGCGTTCCTAAAGACCGGTGGGAGGAGTTCGCGGGCGGACTAATTGATGTTTCACGGCGAACTTTTCGTTCGCAGCTAAAAATTATTACACAGTGTGACATGTCGCGATTTTATTTGGACAAATATAAATGAATTTCTGTATGATATTTAAATGCATTTATGAAAATTAAGTTTATTGTTAGCAATAGTTAGGTAATAATATAATTTACATTGTTTGTGGAAACTCATGGTTCCGTACAGTGGTAAATTATGATCATCTGCAGCATATGAGAGTTCCCAAATAATCATAAATCACACATCCTTTCTTTGGTTATTCATTTTTGTTGGGTGGAAATTTCCGAGGCCAATATAAACTCAAAATCAAACGATTTTCGTTTTTAATTTATTTATTCACGTCAAATATTTGGTCACCTATTTTTGAAACTTTTATTTAAATACAAAGTTTTAAAAAATCTTAAAAATAATTTGGTTACATAAACAAAGAATGTTTACGTAGGATACATATAATCTGAAAAAATATAGTAAAAAATATTGAGGGTGCTACTTAACATATGAATATAAGGCGACAAAATTAGAATCATCAGATGAAAAATGAAACATATATATAAATTACCTATCTAATATTTATTTCAAATAATCGACTGTGTTTAGGAAAAAGTTAAAATTTTACAGAAGAAACGAAAGACGTTACAAGAGTGAGTTTTTCATAACAATAAACAATATATATCAGCGTAAAGGGAGCGCCGTAATAATAATTGTTTTCAATTTAAATAAAGGAGAAAAGAAATCCTTAATACATTTTTTTTCAGTATTTGTATGTTTTGTTAGGAGATTTCTGCATAGAACCAGCCAGTAAGAATATAATTCCACGATTGTATCAATTTCTGACGGCCTCCATGGTAAGGCTCTCGACTACGAATCCGAAGGTCGCGGGTTCAAATCCCGGCGTGCGCAAATACATTTTATTTAATTAAGTATTTTATTTTCATGTCAATACCGCACCAGAGTTTTGACTGTCCGGAGCCAGTGGGACCATAGGATTTCTATTCGGGATATGTTGTGACGGTAAAGGAAGTCGGGAAGGGAGAGAGACTAGGAAGAGGAAGTTTGGAAAGTACCTGGCTATTCGGATCTAGTCATCAAACATGGCTAAAGCCAAATCAAGAAACGTTTTGATTATGAATGTTGTTTTTTTCACCGGGGCGATACTTAGAGTATCTACCACTCTGGAACGTGCCGCAAATAAAATTTCAACTTCGGACTCAAGCTTCTCTAAAACGACTCCTAGATTTAGCATTTTCCTCTTGTTCCAATAATTTCCGGACATCACGGATAAATAATTAATATGCGAAAAAAAAATCGTATGTATAATTACGTGAATTTAAAAAGAAATACAAAAAAATCTGCGTATAATTGTTTTTACTCGTGACAGCTGTTTGACATTCCGAAATTATGCCTCCACACACATAAAAAAATTCTGTGCCGCAAAACTTTTTTAAATATTTAAATTTAAATAATAAATAATAAATATTAAAAATAAAAATATACTTTAAAACAGTAAAATATATACATACATGTACATATTTCTATGTCCGCATTTCATTAAAACTAGCACACTGTGCGCTTTAAAAATATAAATTTTGTGCTAGAAAGTAACATGTTTTATTAAATTGCGGAAAAATTCAAAATACCTTTACTTACTTGTAGAAGAAGTTTAGTACAAAAAAACATAAAATTTTAATATTAGATTTCAAGTATTCGTAAGAATAAAATAAAAATGTGAGGAAATAAGTCAATGTAGCATCGAGCCGTAACACGTCCTCACTCGCCGAAAGTTGATCGGCAACTAAACATTTAAATGGCGTAAGTGACTGACACGTAAAACACTATTCGGCGCGCCCGCGGCTTGGGTTTTTGAGGGGCATAGGGTCGAGATTGCTTCAGCGGGCTTAAAAAATGATAGTTCCCGAGGGATGTATTTTAATTAATTCCGATGAATATGTTCTTAAAAGAACAGATGTTTTCAGGTTGATGTCTCGGGAAGTTACTAATTCATCTTTTAGAAAAATAAAATTTGATCGCTACCGCTAATGTTATAGTTGTAAAACGCTTTTCAAATTTTTTAAAACGTTTTACGTGAAAAAAATTAATGTTAAAGCACATTTTTTATTAATGTAAAATATAAATAACATGCATTCCCAGAGTTATCTAAGAAAAAAAACTTGCTATAGTTACGAAGTCGTCGGAATTAATTAAAATGTGAGTCTCGGGCAAACCCCCGTCATAGGCGGTGATATCAACTCTTAAACAAAACCCGGGTAAAAAAAAACATCGTGTTGACATGACAGCATGGTTGTTTAAAGAAACCCGCAAACAGTTCTTGTAACCAGTTCCGGCACTAGTACCTACTACCTACTGACGAATCTCATCTGTCTAATTTGACATTTACGTCAATAATTGCATACGTTAAACATTTGCGTAAATTTCTTACTTTTATCAGTGTTGCCACGACCAAACGATCGCCCAACCTCCCACCTCGAGCGTTTGGACGATTGTCTAGAGGGGTAGTTCGCGCGCGTTGGGTCAACATTGGATCGAGTTCGGCGAGTTGGCACGAGATCGCTCCAGTGGCGCGAACTAGTTGGCCCAACCTTCAAACTAGTTGGCCGAACTCGCACGAACCGGCTTCCACACAATGGTAGGACTGAGTCATACCTGTTCTTTTGCGATATTACCTATTCCAAATAAATAAATATTTCGCAAGAATCTTACTCTAAATATTTTTATAAAAAATAAAAAATAAAAATAAACCACAACACTAAATCGTACATAAAATAAAATAATATTTCCTAATTATCTAATACAGATAGTTCCTATCGGCGAGCCAAATTTTCAATATATTTATTAACTGTTTAGTTTTAATACAGTTTTATATATTTTATTTCAGCAGGTAACATATTTAAAAAGCTACGAATCATGTGTTCTAAATTTGTCCATATTTGTTTGTATGCTTAGGTAATACATATTAATTAAAAAGACAACAAAGGGATAGATAGGATAGATATTGTGTACGTACTTCCAAGTGTACGGGTGTGTTGCATAATATTATGTTATGTATTATGTATTGATCCAAACATAATGATTTGGGTCTCGCGGTTCACGAATAAAATGTCCCAGAGATGGGGATCACTATAAAATCATTACCGTTGGGTCGTCTGTGGCCTCTGACGATAAAATACGAAACTAAATGTCAATAACTACGTTCCCGAATTCGGGAAAATCCACACGCGGACACGGATTGATAAAGGCCGACCTTTCCGATATGGTTGTTTCAGCATTTTTTAATTCCTGTTTCCTCGATGACATTTTAAAATTAAATATTTAAATATTGTTTTCACGCATAATACTTGTGATGGCTAATTTTAGTGGTTTTATAATTTTTACAACGAAAATAAAGTTTTTAGTCAACAAACTCTTACGAAATCTTTCTTTATCAAGTAACCATCGCTCAGTTTCACTGCAGTATTATGCAAAAAGGATAGACCGCCAAACAACTCAGTCTTGGCACACACTCCTTGCTTAATTCACATTGATATATCGTCTTATACAGATTATCCTGTTATTCCTACTCTTGATGTGGCCCAACTTAAGTATTTGGTTCTTTTGATCGTGTTATGTCTTCCTCGGGCGTCACGTACTTTTTCTACCATTCTCATTTATACTATTTATTTATGTTTTTTAGTCCTGACTCTTGACATGACCCGACTCAAGTATTTGGTTCACTTAATCGTGACACAGCATCCTTGGGCGTCACCGACTTTTTCTACCATTCTTATTCATACATATTCTTCTGTTGTTCTGACTCTTGACATAATCTCAGTCAATTAATTGGTCCAATTGATCGTGCCATGTCATCCTTGGGTGTCACCGACTTCTTCTACCATTCACGTTCGAGTTATAAACACTCCAATTAAATGTAGGTATAACGTAAGGAACTGAAAACGTGCTTTTTTTCAGAATCAAAAGTAGTGCCATAGAGGTGATTTTATGTAAAAATGGCGCTGTATAAATCATCCATTTATTATAATAATTATAGATTAATGACCGAAAACGGGATTGCTTATTTTCTCAAATCTTCCAAAATATTTCTATAATGGCTGCTATCCTTATGATACGACTGCTATCCTTATGCGACTGAAATCTTTATAATTTCTGTTGTTTTTTCGAAACTTTGCAATCATCATAAGGATAGCAGCCAATAATATAGGATTTATAAAAATGGAGGATAATATTAACAAGTCTTGAACTTGAAGTATGATATCGGTGTAAATGGCGTAAATTGAACTTGTCTCATTAGCTTAGTTGGTTAAGCGATTACCCCGGATAGGTAGAGGTCCTGGGTTCGAGTCCCAGATGCGACTGAAATCTTTTTAATTTCTGTTGTTTTTTCGGTTTCATGGTTCATTTTGGGATGTATTAATATAATCTTCTTCAATGATTAAATATTACAATGAGGTTTACAAACTTCAATAAGTTATAAAAAATAAATTGAATGTTGAAAGTTTATTTTATAAATAGGTATACCGCAATAAATTAATAGAACCTCATGAAGAGACGGGTAAAAAAATGTAAAACAAATAAAATGTTACCGCTTAGACAAAGAGATAAAACATATTATAATAAATTTTCTGCAAGAAGGTATATACCTAAACAAATTATTTAAAAAACAAATACATAGGTATTCTGAGGCTACATTCCCGGTGTAGGTAAATCACCGGTTTATTTTTGGTCGAACACATTTCCGTCTGAATTGCAAAGCAAAATAAAATTATGCAGAGATAGGTATTATTTTTCATTCGTTATTATTGACGAAATTTTTTTGCCAAACTTCATGAATATTATTTATAAACTTCTGTTGACTGAAGACACGAATTATTATTATCGCGGGTTATACACAAAAAATGTTTGAGACATCTGGCGACAATCTCTAAAGCTACTGCTTGCTGGAAACCATTTTGAATTCAACTACAACAATGATTTGAGTAACGGCGCACAGATGGCGGTAAAAATATAATTTGAAATATTTGCAGCTCAGGTTTTTATTATTATCTTATACCAGAAGATGGCTCATTAGCAAAATATAAAAAGAAATCTGAAATGCAATAAACATAATTTTTAAATTGACCACAATGAATATTAAACACATACCTTATCATCATCCAATATCTGCAATTTACTGGCAGGATACGTCTCGATCCACACGTCCACAATGTTTTCAACTTGGTCTGCATCTTCCGTTGGTTGAGGACTTATTTGTATGTGCTTCCGTCCAAGCACCACTATCTCCCCTCCATCTAATTCCTCTCCTCTCCAGGCACCACACTGAGTTCCAACTGTTCTTTCAGTCGACAAAGGATCATCACTTAATTTACGCTTTCGAGCTTCGAGAAAATTAGAAACTTCCAGATCATTTGAATCAGATTCGACGAGAGATTCTTTTAATTTGGGGTTCTCTGCGATAACTACCAAATCATCAGATAAAGGACCCTTTTCGATACTTAGGATATCCATTTTAGATTTTCCGATATTGATCTTTGAACAAAAATATGAAACCGGTAGTGATGTTTTATGATTTATCAATTTACGTTGAATTATACCACGAGTTTCTTGAAATAAATCGTCTTTAGCAAATGATATTGATCTTACGTTATTTTTAACACGACAAGGGGAAGACAGCAAAAATGTTTTAACTAATTGTAGCTCAAACTTCACCTGTAAACAGAAAATAAACATGTTTTAACTTCTAATCATCAATATTTTTTAAGTAATAATTTTAAAGTATAATAATATAAATTTAATATGTCTTAGTTTAGATATCGTTGGCATTATTTTATGTTTATTAAAATACTTTGGAATTTTTTAGGATAGCTGCTGTAAAATAATGTTGTTTATAATATTATAAGAAAGCAGTGTAAAGCAATGCTGATGTTTACATACTCACAAAACTGCGAAAGATACACTCACACATGACAAAAGAGAAAAATAATTATTCCAATTCGTTTTTAAGAATTATTATTCAATTTACAACCGACAAAGCAAACTAATAACTCACTGATAACAAGAAAGTAAGGTTATGTTTCTAAACATGAAAGCATTAACAACTGACAGCTGTTACTGATTGCCATAAAGATAAACACATTTTCCTCAGACTTTATATTCTTACCCGACAAGTTGATTACCGGGGTTAGTTGAGTCTATTTTTATGTCGTTAGCTTAGAATTCAAATTTTTAGTAATGTTTTTCAGTTAGGACTCAGTTGAAAACCACATAATATTAAAAAAAAAATTGCTTATGGGGTAATACAAAATAATGCACCTATTTTTTCACCTTTTTAAAAATAAAAACGCAGAAATATTAAACGAAAATTAATATGGCATCTTTAATGTTGTTAAGACGTTCTTACACGATACTTTTTTACATCCGGATTGCCCATGAGTTTTCTGAGCAATCTGGATGAAAAAAGGAAGATCATAATTTTTTTCGACCAGTTTTCATGTGGATTGTCTTTTTCTATAGAATTTTCTGAAGAATTTTCCGTAGAAAAAAACAACTCACAAGCAACCTGGAAGAAAAAAAGTATCGTGTAAAGTGGTAATTATGCTATACCTATTTTCATACAGATTGTGTAACTATTTTTTCGTCCAGTTTAAGATGGCGGACATTATGTCGCGATCAGCTGTTGTCTTCATCTGTCATTGTTTTCGTTTATTTATTTTTATATTTAATATACTGATAAGACAACACTATGTGTTTATTACTATTCATTATTGTGGATTCAGAGTATATTTTTGATGATTTTTTAACATCTTACTTTGAACAAATAATACGCGAACACATTGTCGAGTTTAGCGCGCTTTCTTTGACCGCTGTCATTCTTTTACGTAACTATAATGTGACCTGTGTTGTGGAGATGCTGCGTGGTTATTTAGGAATACAATTTAAAACATTGTAAAAAAGATTAAATGTTGATTAGACTGTATTTAAATTGATCGTGAACTCGCGTTTCTGTTCGGAATTGTGAATTTCGCGCATATTTTAAAAATGATTTTTTGACGATTAAGTACCGTCCCATAAGTATTCTTCCTTCTTTAATGGCAACTACCATATGTGTGCAAATCTATATGAAATTATAAGTATAAAAATAATGATCGTGTAAAGCAAAGATTTTTCTCTGTGGCTTCCGAAGTGGCTCCCGGATGGAGATCGGTGTGAAAAAAGGTGTCGTCCAAGAACGCCTTAAGAGCGCCTTAGAGCGACTTTAGTATGCTATGACATTATGCGGAAATGCCAACTGCATAAAATGGATATTTAAAAAATAGATTGGGCTTCCACACGAGCGGGCGGCCCAATACTAAAAAAAAAAACATGGCATCGACAGGTTCGACCATTCGGTCGTCCTTTCCTAAAGTTGGTAAGCTTGACTTAGGGAAAGAAGTAATAAGTTTGGGTTTTTTAAGGAGAAAGAAATAACCCATATTAAGTAATTACTCTGTATATTCTAAATACAGGTTCATATGCGCTTGGTTGGGTGTTTTAAGTAAGAAAACACCGACACTAAGAACCTATTGTATATTTAATATTAACAGTTGGCACTGTGTATGGAACTATTGTCTAATGTCATATAAAAATTGAGCATGGCGGCGTCAATTCTCCCTCAATATGTACGCATTTTTATTTGAATAAAGTAAAAAATTAAGTTTATTATTTTGTATTTCCACAATGCAAATATTTTTATTTTAATATTTTGTAAATTTAAAAATGTTATCATTTTTTTTAAATTACCAGTCCCAACTGGAAATATTTACCAAATTTTTGAATGATTCTGTTTTTTTATTTAACAATATCAGTTTTTAAAATATTGAAAGGTTTTGTTTTCATCATTATGAAATAGCTTATATGATGGCTAAATACAGCAAAAACGAGGTGGTAATGTATTGGTTGTACGTATGGTTCCTAAAAAAACATGCAATTATTTTTATTATTCTCTCGTCCATCACTCGTCAGGAAAGGTGTTCTTTTTTTAATGTAATAAAAATGATCATCTACGTATCATATTTAGTAAATCGTTTTCAAATTTTTCGTAATAAATGACTCTACACACCTAATTCACAGCAGGTAAAATAATATTGTGGAATATCTAGCAAAGTGCTCTCCGGGCTCGCTTTATGACGGGGAAATGATTACGTTAATAATACTCCATTGCTCCCCGCCGCGTGCCATCACAGTTATATGGGACGCTACGACTCTTTAACTTGGCATTTTTTGTTTAAATTTCTTTGATGTGTCTACTCTTCTAATTAAAATATTACATATACAGAAGTCAATGGTTTATTTATGTATTTATTGACGCCCCTATGGGATTTGATTTTTTCAATGTTTTACACATATGTGTGCCTACACCGTAAACCGGACCTAATGTATTTTATATAGCTAAGAGAATTAAAAAAATATATGAATTGTAAGTAAAGTCTAGTTTTGTACACAATGCTCTCTTTTTATCCAGATTTCTTTATAATTGTCAATGAAGCAGATATTATGGGGAATCATTTTAGTTCCAACAACATCCTACAAACGGTCTAACCGTTATGTATTTAACAAAACATGCTTAAAGTTTTCGATAAAAACAGTAATTATCAACCATTCAAATGATATTGGTAGATAAACACTTGCTTTTTTTATTTCACATACATAGTATTTAAAAGTATCGATAATATTTTTAATATACATATTTTCTTTAACCTTTTCTCCCAGGTGAAACTTACTGTCTAATTGCGTGTCTTTGTGTGTTTTTCTGGAAAAGCAGCTTGGCCAAGTCAACGCACCTTGACGCAATCGTGCAGTTGTTTTTGCCGTTTGTTTTGAGCTTTTATAATTTCGTTCCGAGATGAAGCTTTTATGTATTCATAAAAGCTTAAACCTTCTTTCATTGCTTTTATTAGAAACTCTTTCCTACTTGCTATCCAAGACCTTAACTTTATATTGATATAATTATTTTTCTTTCATTATTACAAGACTAGTTAGTATATGTAATTAAGATCTCAAAGTGACTAAAAATTGGATTGTTTATATAATACTTTTTTTCCAAATTAAATACTGACCTACTTTGGCTTAAGGCGAAAACCAAAATCTTTAAATAAACTTCTATTAAACTTAAGATAGCCATGCAAATTTATTTTAAACCATCTAAGTTCCTACTAGAGAAAATTAAAAAAAAATTGAAATATTGTAGACACTATTTCGGGCTGATTGTTCTGGTCACCTTTTAATTAAAAAAAGGGTAGTAAATATTTTATTCTGGTGTCCGGAAACTAGGGGTACAAGAGGAAAAATTGGTAAATTTACATCACATTTTGAGTCGATTTAAAAAAAAAACTGTTTTGAGCTTTCGTTGGAAGTATTTTTGGTCAATTTAAAATATTCAGTGGCTACGGGGTTACTGTCAGCTGTTTTTATTTAATTAAAAAAAAAAAAAATCTTGTATAATATTAATTATATAAAACTGAAACTTATACCCGCTAAGCCACTGCGAGTAGGTTGTCAGCAGGAATTGATTTTAACAATATTATTATAATACAACAATAAATAACAATCATCATACAAATGTAGGGCTAAATTAGGATATAGAGGCGCATGCATGTTGTGATCAATGTACATGTTGGAAAAAAAATTTAAAAGAAAAAAATTATGGAAACAGCATTACAGTTTTGTTATTGAGATACTAGAGTCCAATTTTAGAACACCGACTTAAATAATATTATAAAAATGTCATCATTTTAAATATCAACATTATAAAATACCAATATTATAAAAATATCAATATTATAAAAATATCAATATTATAAAAATATCAACATTATAAAAACATTAATATTACAAAAATATAAATGTTATAAAAATATCAAAGTATTGGCGAGTATTAAATGAATTGAGAAATAAATAAAAAACATTTATAAATAAAACAGCAGAACAGGTTGGTTACAGTGAGGATAGACTTAATATAATAGTAACACCTATTTTGTTTTTAATGATACCCGCAGCTATCAAGTAAATATACAATCAAGGAAACCATCATATTTGTTCAATAGGCAATGTAAAAAAGCGCAAAATAGCGTAAATACAGCAGATATCGAGGAGCTATAAAACCAAGGAGACCGTCATATTTGTTACCGTCAAAAACAAGGTTACTTTCCAAAAGCCAACACTTTAACATCATAGCGTAATTTTTTTAAGTTCGTACGCCAATATGAATGGTACAATGTATTCAAGGGTTCGTTGACCATATTTATTTGGAAATATTAGCACTATTATTTTGTTTGAAACGTGTATTGTGTACATGATCCACCACTGCCCTATACGGACTCTCATATATATGTTGCAGTAGAATTTTTTTGCCACAAAAGACCACGAACAGGTTTTTTTTAAATGAGTTGAAGCATAAACCTGGCTCCATTAACTTATTATCCCTTAAATTGCTAAAAAAATCAAAAAGTTTAAAATAAATAAAAAAATAAGACCGAATAAGAAAATTTTTTTTGGGGTTCGCTATGTTATGTAGATTAACCAATTTCCCGCTTTTACCACTATAAGATTTAAAACGGTGAACGGAAGACATAGAGCAGAGTCACAAAGCATTCGTAGATGTTTGCGGAAATTTGCCTAGTCATCAAATCCATGAAAATAAATTATCGGATCAATTTCTCTATAAGTTACAAACATTATTTGTGATTTGCATCTTCCTCTCCGACTTTTGTTTTAATAGGGGTATTAAAATCATTGGTCATAAAATTTAAACCGGTAATAAGACCCACCATGCTAATGAGTTCTGTGAGATTAATTTAAATTACATACCCTTATTTTAAGTTTTTCAAACGAAGGTTCTATCCGAGGGTGGGGAGGTGAGGCAAGGTGGGGTAGTGCCTAGTCAGGTTGGTTACGTCTGTACTGAGTAAACACACCGTAAGCTTCAACAAATAACAAACCAACGGGGGGCGATTCTTATGGTAATTTCCTAAACTGGAGGAATATTTTCTTTCGCCGTATCGTTTCAACCTCATTCAAACGAAAGTGAATGACGATTAAAAGCAAATGTTTATTCTGTAGAGCTGAATACCCCACAGAGGAAATATTATCCCTAAACTTATTGTGTTCCCCGCCAGACTGGAGTTTTCATCGCAATAAGGCCACTTACGTCCCGGGAAGAAAATGCTAAACTTTACAACGATCTTGTAGAAAGTCGGGCCGCGCTTTCGCATTATGGAAATTACTCCATTATCAACACGATCATTTCTTCAGTTAGCTTATTTAATTAAGAGAATCGCAAGGATTTCATTTGCAGGGTAATAAAAAGCTTTACATAACTGGGCACTTTTAAGCTATTTTCCCTGTCTATTAGAAACACCATCGTGAAATTAATAAACACATTACTTGCTTTAACATCAAAATCGTGAAGTATCTTACTTTATTACAATGCTTTCTTTAAACGAGGTTATGAAAAACTCTCCGATTTGTCTGGAACTCTTATCAAATTAACTCTTTGCCTATCCACTTTCAATAACGAGTGTTATAATGAAATACAATTAAGAAAACTTTTACACCCTTTCATTTGATTACCAACAAGTGTTTAATATTCCATGGTTAAAGATACTATGTAAATCATTCGTCCAATCACCATAAGAAAACAGTGTCACTGGATGCACCATTGGCAGAAAAGGATTAAAAGGGTGAGTGCCGATTGCGTCCTGTGGGTTTCCCGCCCCTAAAGCCCACAGCCCGCGGCCGCCCGCTCGCGCGGCACCATCCGGATGGGTTTTTCAAAAGCTTTTGAAGTCCGCCATGCAGGAGGCAGGAGGAAGGAGGCAGGAACACGAGAGAGATGGGTACACCTTTGTTAGTCAAAATTACGACTCTGAGAAAATAAACAAATGAACAGAATGCTTTATGCCCCAAAAAGGGGTTACGACTCGAGATGGGACGAAATTACAGACGAATATAAACAACGGTTTGTTATTTTATATTTGCCAAATAAATTTAAATATCACGTGCAGGAATTTGTGTACTTCGCAGTTTGTGAAGCCCCCGCGAATGATGTTTAAATAAAGTGTGCAAAAAGAATCAACTGAAGCGTACCTCGCTTCCACGCATTTCTGCGAATTGGGAATATATGGGAATATATAGACATTATGGCGAAAGCAATATTTTTCCGCGATACAAATCCACCTTTCTTGTTTTCCCTCAATCGTCGTTTCAATTTCTCCCCATCTAGTAAATGCCATATGTTCTGTACTCACTTACCTATGTTGAAGTGTGTAGGTATATTCGTATATTATTGTTTAGGAATTATTGTCCCTAAATAATTTTAAAACAAATTGATTAGAATTTAAAATCATAAATCATCAAAAAAATTGTTACAATAACCTTTTCTGTAAATATTACGGGATTGCAAATAACCTGACAATACTTGAAAAACTCCTAATTCCATCATTGTAACCGGAAAATGCTGCTTCCTAAATGATGGAGGATTAATCTAGCTCACGAATTGATCTTACGACGCCTGAGTGAGAAACCGACGCGTTTGTCCACTTAGCTACTAAGCGGTCATTATATTTTTACATTATTAGTTAATACACATAAAGATTTTCAGTACGACGAAAGTAATTTCGAACAGAAAATGTGTTATATTATTAGTAAAATAGGTAGTATTGTTCAGATAGGGTGAGTGTAAACTCATTTCTTTTGCTTTCGGAATAAAGGAATAAGATCCGTAGCGGATGGAAAAGCAATCAAAACCCATCCAACATAAGTAGCAGAACTGTGAAAGATGAGTTCCCGAGTTGTCTGCAGTCTCAGAACTTTATCTACTCCGGCGGAGATGTGCGGTAAAAGGTCGAGCCACAAGAACGTCTTTGCGGGGCATTTCTTCATAACCAGAAGAAAAACGTTCTTAATTTTTCGAAGAAAGCAATTTGTTTGGTTTCACAGTATGTGGAATATAAAACAATCATTTTGTACAAACCACTTATTTATTGACATCTTTGTCGTCCACCTATTTTGTTTATACACAAATTTCATCAGGACAGTTGTTTTTAACCAAGCATTTGATTATTGATAGAACAAAATATTTAACAAACATGCAAATTTATTGTAGTTACATAGGTAAAATACTAGAAACGGCTGAGAAATAAAAAATAAAAATGTTGGGGTTGGAAGATCTGATAGTGATTTTATTTGTAAGGCCGGTCAAATCTTAAAAACATATTTTTTTTACTCGAAAAAATGCGTGAGCAGCGAAAAATATTGCAATGGTATCGAGTTAAAATTGAATTACTGCGTAGAAAAATGGCTTGTATTACTAGTACTGATTGTTCGGCTGGTTCAAAAAGTGTTCGCAGATAATGATCGGGTCCATGGCAGGGAGAAAAAAAGGGGGTCTAGAAGTTGTAAATGGGGGTCCACGGATCGGAATTCATTTAGACTGTACGCATAGTAAAGCACCGTAGTAAGTTTCGCTCGATAAGCCTACCGCGCACTTAAGGTAATTGCGTCCACGCAGGCACGTTCATGTGCAAGTTTTTACAAATTTTCATACCTGCAGCAATGCATCGCGCGGTGAATAAATACCACTCGTTCATTATTGTACCAAAGTTTTGGAAAGAAAGGCGGGGGGAGGGAGGTCAACGGGAAATTAAAAGAACAGCAAGGGGCTTCACGGGGAAAAAAGTTTGGGGACCTGTGCTCTAGCGTCTACTGTTTAGTGCATTAAAATTTTCATTACAAGGGATTGAATATTGAAGTATTGCGTTAAAATTTTCCCGTATTAATTAGCATTTCTGTTCCCTGGAAATATCACAATATTATCAAACATGACTAATGTTTAATATCAGATTCTATGACTTGACTTTAAATACAACTCAATTTTTTTTTAAATTCTAAATAACGCTAATCAATGCCCGAGATCTTTGAAACTTATCAGTTAGTTGCTAACCTGGTTGTGATATTGGTCGCCTGGGTGTGGTGGGCTGTAGGTGGGGGGGGGGAGGGTGAGAGGAGAGGTCTGGCTACAGCGGGAGGGATGAGGTAATCCCTCTGTCATCAGGAGATGGATGAGGCGCCACCTGATGGGAGGAGAGGATTCTCTCACCAGGATATTATTCTCTCCAGCAGGATTACTCACTTATCGCCCGTTTTAAGATTTGGCGAGGAATCGATAGGGATATAGCTCACAAGATAATCAACTCCCAACTAAACGAATGGAATATCCAAGGATTTGTATCATATATAAACACATATACTATAATTAAAAAAAATAGAAAAATCACTTGAGAGATAAATATAAATCTCTGTATTATCATCCGAAAATAAGGATGGGCAAAGAGAGAGCATACTAATAATAATAATAATAACAGTTAATTTCTATAGCGCAGTTTTGTGAAGGTTCACCTCAAGTGCGCTTTACACTAACTAACCTAACCTAATTGTAAAATAACAGATATACTGCATAGTATATCTGTTATTATAATATATATACAATATGCAAATTAATACTATGACATACAATATTCATGAGCAGGTATTATAAAATAACAATTTAGAAACTAATGGTGTAAATAATCAAATATGTAGTAGGTACAAATAACAAGAGAAAATTATATGACATTATATACATGGTTTTTCACTGAATACTAATGAAATTAAATAACAAGGAGAGAAAACCGCTACTAAATAAGCTATACTAAGCAATGATCCTGTGACAACTCGGAATAGAAAATTTGTACTGTTAATAATTTTGATGGAACAGTCAATCCTCCAGCCGTGAAGTTCGATGTTGTCAGTCAACATTATAAGCTGATTTATTTTGATTTTATTTAAATTGTATGTCGAATGCTCTGCAGTGCGCGTTTTTTGATTATTTTGTCATTTTTGTCTTTGGACATTCCTATCAATTGTTATACTTTACAGAACGTATTCGTTAACCTCATCTATCCTTTCACAATATGCGACGATACTCAGAGCTCTTTCTGAGTATCGTCGCATATTCCCTTTCTCCGCATAATCAATTAATTTTAACACCACTATTTTAAACCTACTGTTGGCCAGGAGAGAACAGAATAGTAACAGAGCGGACACGATATAATATAAGAAATTAAAGTAAGTCTATTTGAATACATAATAATAACAATGAACCTACTCAACCAAGAACTAAAATTACCTACATTAGGAGACATGGCTTTTCTGTACCCACTAGATACCTACAATATGCATAGGTGTAGGAACGCGATAAAGCAATCAACTCATATCCACAAAATAGGAAACAATATTATATTTACACCCCAATCCCATTATTGACCGATGGGGTATCTTACATGAAGCCTTATGCCCAAATTAGAAAAAGACTCTATTAGTTTTAATTAATTTATTGGCGGTGAATAACCTTGCCATTTACGAAACAAGATAAAAATAAAAGTAAAAATATTGTTTTTACATGGAAGCGGAAAACATATTAATAAAATCGTATGGGTATAGAAATGAGGTATAGAAATGAGGTATAGAAATGAGGTATAGAAATGAGGTATAGAAATGAGGTAAGATGAGAAAATATGAGAACTGTGTAGATATTAATTTATAAATATAATACTACCGATGATGGATCAAAAGTTAAAAATTTTGAGCTAAAAATAACATAGGTAGGTCAAGAGCAATATATACATACGGACATACAAATCAGAGCAAGAAATTAAAAAAAAAGTATCTATAAAATTACGGGAATATAACAAAAGTGATAATTTTTTTTATTTCTATAAACATTGATATATCAAATAATATTAAGATGATAAGTGATAAGATAAGTCAAATAAAGGAAGTAACCAACAAGCTTTTATAAAGAAGGGTACAAATATACCCACATTAGGGCAAGTAATTTAATAATTTAAAAATAAATAAAAAAAACGTCATCACGGAGACCAGAAAAATCTGTCCCGGTATTGTGTGGGAATGAATGAATTTTAATATGATCATATCCCGGTTTTATTAAGTTAACAAATGTCGACAAGACCTCCTAAAATCATCGACAAACTGGTGGGTGTTATATACCCAATTGATTTAAAGATTTGTAGAATGCTTTTAAAAGTAAATCTGCCATTTAAGTAAGCAGTTATAATATTATGTGTCACCGTGACTTTCTTATTTATTCTTGTTCTTGTTTTGTTTTCAATTAAAACTCAATTTCAATTGAAAACAAATAAAACAACCATCATCATTTAATCATTTTACAGCTTTTTATAATGTTTCACAAATTTATAAAACACAACCCTTGTCATAAAGATCACAAAAAGTGTGATAGTAATGCAGTTGAAAGCTATAAGGACGAGCAATAAGTAATAAACATACATTAACAATTACTCACATATTACGGAATACAATAAAGGGAATAATAATTCATTATTCGGCTTTGCCATAAAATAAGTGAACAATCATCTACTCCACGGTACCTATCCAGACAGTGAGGGCGGCAGGGGTGAATGGGGGAAATACTAGTAGTAATAAACATGAATAATCTGAATAATATGTTCAATCCCTAGTCCGGGCATAATACATAATCCGAGCACTGAACTTGTTTTTAAGGTGCTAGAAGTTCTTAACTTGAAAGAATTATACTAAAAAAATATCCTTCTTAAGTCGCTTCCTCATAGCTGAGGATCGTGACCCCCACTTCAATCTCCCTCGTGTTCAATGCTCCTCCACTCCTCGCGATTCTGCGCTGCATGGAGAGCTGTAAACACCGAAATTCCGGACACCTGCGAAATTTGCTCACCCCAACGCATCGGTGATCTTCTAAGCTTCTCAAGGTTTGAGTTCTTGGTTTGGCGAGCAACATGTCCAAAGAATCTGAAGATACGCTGTAGTCAAACAGTTGATAGCCGATTGTGGATGCCAAGCTCTTCCAGAATTGATTTATTTTGCGCCTGGTTATCCATGGAATTCTGAGCATTTTCCTAGGGCGTCTATCTGCTTCCTTTTGCTGGCTCTGAGTATCCATGTTTCCACGTCGTAAAGGAATATGTGGAAAATCAGCGCCCGGACGAGTCTCGTCTTGGTGAACGATTACTCATTATGCCTCTGTCACTCCATATCTTTTGCAATTTGCTCATGGCGTTTTTGTCATGCCTAAAAAATACTCTATTCCACCAATTTAACAATGTCCATATGTTTGAAGAAAGAACAATTACTATAACAAAATGAAATCTTTTAATATCCCAATCTATAAAACCACCTATGGATAAAAATGTTTTAAGTACAACCCCATTAAGCAATTCAATTCTCTACCCAGCACTATTAGAAACACAAAAATCAAAAGGTCATTTAAAAACAAAATCGTTACTCACTTGAAGTACCAAGTTTAATTATTTATTATCATGTATGTTCTATATTATACCATATTTCAAAATCGTCATGTACTAGGTAGCTGAAAAACTAATATTGTCATTCCAACACGCCTAAGGGGTGGAGAATACACAAAACAAATGTCGCATCTCTCTTGTTTCTATTATTAATGGTTCAATCTAATGTTAAAAATAGTCAATTCTGTTACTTATTCATCTCGAATGCCAGTAATTTGTTAACTAAATTCTTTAATTTATTTTTTTGAATTTCTGGGCCAGAAGTTCCTCCCGGGGTATTTTGTCATCTTTGGGAATTCTGTGTAGGAGTGAACCCGGATCTTATGGAGACCCATGTTTTAAGACGTAGTAAACACTAAGCAGGTAAATCAATCCACAGCCAAGCTGCAGAATGCAATAACGAATTGTGAAAACCACCCGCTTGCGAATAATGTCAACAGGGAATAGATGTTTGGCAATAGCTTGGTGTGTCTTCCGTCTGTGCATCGGCTCTGAAGAGATCAATGGAAGTAGTTCTCTGAAGCAGCTTCCATTGTAGTACTGGTAGAACAATCAGGAATCTGTTTAACTTACAATGATGTTTTAATAAAATTGAAGGTGATATTTTTGAATGCTAGATACAATGTGCGACAAACGTAGTCCGATCCTGGCAGTGCGACAGATGTTTGGATTCTCAAAGCAAACACAGTTGAAATGCGTTCACGCCTGTCTTGCTCTCGTATCGCGCCTGATTTATGACCATCACAGTGCTCACTGCTCACTATCACCACCCTCCCCATCTCTTCCTATTCCTCCTCTCCCTGCTCCCCTGCTACGACCTCCACCCCGCGCTCCTGCCGACAGTGTCACACTCATTCTGCCCTTCCGTCGCCCACTGGTTGGTTTTCCCATCCTTCAAACTCCGCCTATTTTCTGTGGTGAAATCAATTTGCTCACCTATTCCTATCAAAATGCTCCCAGCTGAAAGGGTTGACGCAGGTAAATTTTGTCTACCCTTGTGCACCTAAGAATGAGTTAAAATTTATAGAAAAAAGTTGGTTTTTCATTTTTGTTACAAAAAATAATAATAAAAAAATTAAACAAATACTCTAAATAATGATACCTTCAGCTCCTGACAAATCCCATACATTGAGGTAGCAAAATGCTACACTAGCGCCTCTAGCAGTCCGCGTTGGCGAAATTTGGTTTCTCCATACATTTTAAGAGATTTTCTGTGAAATATATTCTTAATAAATTATAGAAATCGATAAATCATAAAATAAATATTAGGTGACGTCTACCATATATGATTACACGAGCAGCTTTGTAAAAATACTGGCAACATGCTACACTAGCGTCTCGGGCTGCAGAGCTTCCGTACTGTATTGCTGTTATAATAAATATTTTATTCCCTCTCTAAACAATTTGGACAGTGCGCGAGCAGCGAGGCTTTAACTGTTAAAGCAACCCTAAAAACCTCTTTAACAAAATATTTATATATATGACCAAAAAAGAAGTCGTGTGTAGGTCACCATATATTTAATTTTATGATTTTACGATATCTACAATTTATTAAGAATATGTTTCACAGAAAATATACTAAAATGTACAAAAATATCAATTACGCCGCTACGGGCGCTTGTTTAGCGTGTTGCCATCAAGTTTCAGGAGCTGGAGGTATTTTCATTTAGAGTATTTCTTTACACAACTAACACAAAATCATCCTAAAACGAATTTTTTTTCTTAAAAAACCTTTGTAACTTTTTTCCACTTATTTATTTTCGAGTGAAACCGGTCCGGTCAAAAACAAATAAGTGGAAAAAAGTTACAAAGGTTGTTTAATCAAAAAAATTCATTTTAATATGGAATTCCACCATGAATTGACAGTTTCAAAATTAGAAATAACAAAATCATTCGTCAAAATACGAGTAGCCTTAAAACCAAATTCATAAAGTAATAAATAAACATTTTCATCAAATGTGATCCGACTGCAACTTCTAGAATAAGGACAACTTTGAATTTCTTATTCATAAGTCTATATCAAATGTTGCCAGATGTTCTCTTTAGGTAGTCACCTCACCCATCTTCGGGAGACCTCTGTTTCCTTTTCCAAACAACTTACATAATTCTGGATGTGAAACTAAATTTTATCAAACAATCTAACGAGGTTATCAATACAGCCAATAAAATGCTGGGATTTATAATTCGTATTACAAAACCTTTTCGCAACATAAAGACTCTATACTCCCTTTACACAACGTATATCCGCCCTCACTTAGAATATTGCACACCGATATGGACACCTTTATACCAAGCCCATATTGAAAGAATCGAAAGCATTCAACGTAAATTCTTCAAGCGTATAAATTGTAAATTTAATTTACACTTTGCAAATAATACCGATTCCTTAAAATTCCATAACTTCATAACGCTTCAAAGGCGACGCTTAATATTTAATCAAATCTTGTTATTTAAAATTATGAATAATAACCTGGACTCGCCAGAGCTTATTAACTTTATAAACTTTCACATACCATCAAGACCAACCCGACAAACCGATTTTTTTTTATTTTCCGGAAGCAGGACCAATCTTAGAATAAATTCTCCAATTCTCCAATTCTCCGTATTTGTGCGCAATATGAGTATAACGCACAATATCGTCATTCTTCACAGTACCCTTTCAAAATATCGAACCGTATTAATACGTACGACCACAAATTGATGAACGAGTATATTGAACATTGTGATGAAGTTCAATTTCACTGTTACTTTTATTGTTTTTTTTTTTGTATTATGAAACTGTACCGTGCATGCGACCGTTGGAATCCCAATGTCATCGGATTATTTATTTATTTGTAAGAAACAAACAGCTTTTAATGCAGATTTATATAAAAGGAAGTTTTACAAAAGATAAGCCAAAATATCTATACATCGATATCGAGAGCATCTCATGTGACGATCCTAACTTCCTCTTCCTCTCCTCCCTTCCTTCTTATTTTGTTTTTTGTAATAAAACATATTTACTTAACCACTTTTAGCGTAAGAAACTTTGTTGGCTTATCTTTTGTAAAACTTCCTTTTATATAAATCTGCATTAAAAGCTGTTTGTTTCTTACAAATAAATAAATAATCCGATGACATTGGGATTCCAACGGTCGCATGCACGGTACAGTTTCATAATACAGAAAAACAATAACAGTAACACTGAAATGGAACTTACTTCATCACAATGTTCATAAACATTATAGATAGATAAAGCTTAATTTTATTTTACAATTTTAAAGGTAAATACGCCATTCTCCCACGAAGTTGAACTTTAAACAGTTAAAAGTTAAGGAGCAGAATTTTCGGAGAATACATAAAGAACCGGAAGAAAAGGAAAGAGGAAATCTTTACCGCCGAGGTTTCTTATTTTTATCACGGGCAAAACACCTTCGACTGTGGGAATGTGGGATCTCAGGAACAGATGGCCAACTGGAACTAAGATAGTCCAAAGTTTATTCAAAGCTTTCAGTTTTCTTACATCACAGTTCAATATGGAATTTGTTGGTTTGTGATTGAATTTTTGAAAAGAAAAATATCTTGTGTCTTTCATTGAAACCGTTTCTTCAGAATTCCGTACGGAATTCTAATTTTTTTTCTCGAATATAATATACTAACTTAATGTATATTTTATAGAACTGTAGATCATAATTCAAATTGTAAATGTTATTCATCTCATTAGGAACATGCCCTTCTGGAAGGATGCCTGAGTCCTTTCGGAGTTTTTTTACCCATATAGTTGTCAAGTTGAAGACATCTTAGTAAAAAATAAATATTTAGACTGTGTTCAGCGCCAGATCTGCCAATTGGTTGATAGTGTTCAAAAACATAGGCGCTATATCTGAAGGGGCGGCAAAATAATTCCCTAAATTATTATAAAATTACTTGTAATGTCCCATAATACGGAATAATTATGTTTTCTATTACGCTGGCAACATTACAACTCGTTTCTCTAGGGCGCTGAAGTGTGCACTGAGCGATCGTCAAAAAAAGTATGGGAAAAGTTTTTTGTCACGGAATTTTCTTACGAATTGCATAATAGTTGGCCGAGCGTGGAGCCTGTTTTTCTATGAAACATTTACGTGTGCTTTAGGCTCTATATGCTGTGATGCGCAGCCAACAACCAATCATCAGGAGGCTATACTTTTGTTCCTGCATTTTAAATGACACAATTAGAGGTGGTCTATATTCTTGTCCCGATTAAATTGTCCCGGTGACTTTGCGGTCACTGAATGGCGAGATGTTTCTTTTCAGAGAAACCGGTTCCTTTTGGAACTGGTTTGAAGAAATATTTTTGGGGTTGTTTCTTAATCATGCGAAACTTATGTATTATTAAAAAAATACCCTAAATGAAATCTTAACTCTCCGTATATCGGTAACTGGTTAAAAAGGCAGGAACAATGACAGATTTCTATTTTAGATATCAGCCATCTCTAGCAAAGCTGAGACACTGTCAAATACAATTATTATTTTTTGACAGAAAGCAATCACTTTGATGTTAGAGAAAATTTGATTTATAAACAAATATTTTTTTTTATTCTAGCACCACTTTATTGAATAGTTATTATACAGGGTCTGTCGCAAAAGTATAGAGAATTATATTTTTCGGACAATTTTTTGCCAATAAACCTACAAACACTTAATATTCTTCAAAATACGCCCCTTGGGCGTCAATACACTTTTGGTAGCGTTTCTTCCACTCTTGGAAGGCACCCTGGATGGCAGAAGACGGAACCCCCTTAAGGCACTGCGTCGAAGCGGTTTTCACCCCATCCAACGTCTCCAAATGGTGTCCCTTTAGGCTTCGCTTGATGCGTGGGAATAAAAAGAATTCCGGTGGTGCTATGTCGGGACTGTACGATGTTTGCGGCAGTGTCGCCACGCCTTGCTTAGCGAGGAACTCCTGGAGGACGAGAGCTGAGTGTATACAATTTTGGCACAAATCTTCCGCATTTGCAAATCGCCCGTCACAATGCGGTGAACTGTGGCTTTTGTCATGTTGCATTTCTCCGCTCTTAAGTGGATAGTGCGGCGTGTTTGGTAGCTGCGACTCTTCCCTACCATCCGCAATCGATACTCGGCGTATCCCGCTACCCCTTTTAGCGTAGTCAGGAAATTTTTTCTCGATGCTTTTGCGCTAGACCCCGTATTTAAAAAAAAAAGAAAAATTAACGTATTTTTTGTTTTTTTTTTTTTTATTGTTGTCCCTGTCCCCGCAGTCTCATTATGGCAGGGTAGATTTAAAAAAAAAAAAATCGATTATTAGCATTATTAGGTTTGATAAATTAAGTTATCCTCGACAAAATTTCTTCAAAAAATATTACCCTAGCATAATGATCAATAATGACACTCTATGGCGGAGCATATGTTGGAATATGGTAGAATATCGTGTTTTATTTTTTGTTACCTTTTTTTTGAACGTGTGGAAGTAAAGTCCTGATTTTTTTTTAAATACGGAGCGGGGGCGCAATCAGTTCTTACGGACGCAACATATTGTGGAACCGGCCCCGAATGAATTATAATTAATTATTCTATAAGGATTTGTAGTTTTCTTGTCTTTCCTCCTAGTTTAAATATATCAAACGCTTCCTTGAATATGTTTGTGTCAAACTAGTTTCGTTATTAACTCAATTATTTATGTACTGAATTTGATAATAGTCTCGATTAAGGAGGCGGGTATGGGTACCGTTACCCCGGGAACCATTCATTGGATAACCAACACCTCTGCCAAGTGAATCGCTACGTTTGGTTACTTAGCAGGTGTAACGGGGTTCTTGAGGGTGAGTTGTGTCCGGGTCTTGGAGGAGAATGCATCTGCCCACCTGAGGTACTGAGGTCTGAGGGAGACCCTCTGACCTCTACAATGACTCTCTTGACCCTTAGCTTTGCACCGCAGTGGGAATGTTGGATTAATGCGTCTGTCACTCCTGGACACGTTGAACCTCCTTCCTATTATTCCTACCCACCCCCCACATTTTTTTTCCTTCTCACAACTTCTTCTCCTTCTTTTCGTGAAAAAGAACCTCCACACAACATCCCCAAACATGACATAGGGCCAGAGGGAAATTATTTTTAATCATTGAAGATAATATTAACAACTCCCACATCGAAACACGAAACCAAAAAAAATACAGAAAAGAAAAAGATAACGGTAGTAGTATTTAAAATTATTAAATTATATTTTTTAAGACCTCTTGTGTGGAGTCAATGTAAAAAAAAAAACTTCGAGGTTTTCTTAGCCAGCCATCTGATTTTGATTATGTACGAGTATGTATTGCTCATGCTAAGGTGTTCAAAGTTCTTAAGGAATGAATGTTTACGTTGAGGTTAGTAAACAAAATGATATTATATAATTAGAAAAGGACAACAGTAAAGTAAGTGATTGAAAGTTCGTTCTTCTAGATTAACAAAAAGTAACATCGGAGGACTTAAAAACATGAATTTTAAACTAGAAGAAGGAACGGAAAAATGTTCGATTTTCTACCCAATCAGAGCAGACTTTTTCATAGTTTTAGGAAATAAGTTCGTGGCTTTATTTTACAGGTTGAGAGTCCTTAGTCTTCCTTGTTCTCAGTAAAAATGTGAAGGTAGTTTGCCACAGGACGGGGCTAAGCCGCATCCATAAATGTTTACAAATCCGCGAGGAAGTGGGCTTTGATAAAGGTTTCTTTCTTGCGTCTTTCTTTCTCCTTCCTTTCTTCTTGCTTCCTCCCCGCTGTTGGAGTAAATGAGCTGGCGGTAGGAGCTAATGATGCTTTGAAAGAAATATGAAGAAACAAGACCAGTTGAAAACGAAAAAATCAATAATTTTTCTACAAGAATTCTAGAAAAACCACTTTACTTGCCATTTTTTTAAAAAATAAATACATTTATTTTTATAATATTACAATCATGAAGATGAATTAGGTTAGATTTAATTGAAGCCTTTGATCTGGTAAAGAATGTTTAACTAACACATAGGCATTCAGAAACGCCTTCATGGCTTGGGCCTGAAGAACAGATGCACAAAGAAATTAGTGTAAGGGGATTACATAACGCGGAAGTGAATTGGTGAAAAAATCTGGGAAGCCCGAGGAAGACATGGCACGATCGAGTGAAACAAATACTTGAATCGGGCCAAGTCAAGAGTCAGATTAACAGGAGAGTATGAATGGGGTGATGTATGGATCGGGAAACGACGCCACGTGATGGTTTATTAAATATTTAGTTTCAGAAAAAAAAGCCATATATACTAACGTATCATATTTAGCAGTGGCGTGCATTACTCTATGACCAAGTGAAGGCTGTAATCTTTTCGCTTGTAATTGCATAAAATTGAATATTTCGATGTCTTTAAAAATTGTGTGATAAAGGACGATACAGGGTTCTTCTTTGAGTAACTTGTGTGATGTATCCTATTTGTTATTGCTAAAAATACTACAGTGGTACCTCGACATACGAGTTTAATTCGTTCCGCAACCTTGCTCGTATCTTGAATTACTCGTATCTCGAATCAAATTTCCCCATACAAAACAATTGAACTACCATTAATCCGTTCCAACCCCCAAAATGTCACCCCGGTTATTTTTGTTACGTGGTTTTGAAAAATAAAAACGTATTTATAAATGACAAATATTTATTGTACAAAAACAAAAAAGAGAATGTAAAGAAATAAATTAGATATCCTCACTGGTCTTTGCCTTTTTCACTACATTTTTCTCGCTTTTTCTCGCTTTTCTCGTAGGCCGTTTAGAAAAAAACGTCCGAGGAGGTTTGTTTCTTCCTCCCTCTCAGAATGTACCGGAAATGAGTTAGGCAAGTGTTTTTAAAAAAATCAGATGCACGACCTGTTGCAACTTTTTCTGGGTGTTTCTTTTCCACGAACTGTGAAACTCTCTCCCACATTCCTAAGATCTCCTTTATCTCACTTGTAGAAATAATCTCCTCCTCCTCTGACTCCTCGAAACCAATTTCTTGCATAACCTCCGTATGCGGCTGTGACTGTAACTCTTGTATCTCCTCAGTCGTCAGTTCTTGGGTGTGCTCCTCGATGAGCTCGTTCACGTCTCTCTCTTCCACCTCTAGACCCATGGATTTCCCCAGAGACACAATCTCCTCCTCTACTGACATACCGGGTTCCAATTCTTCGTAGATCCTTTCAGCTACATCTTCAGGTCACAGCTTTTTCCATGCAGAGGTCAAGGTCGTCGTTGTAATACCCATCCAGGCCTGATCGATAATTTTTAGGCAAATCGCGATATTAAAGTGCTCCTTCCAGAACTCTTGAAGGGTGAGGTTTGTGTTCTCCGTCACTTCAAAGCAGCGCCGAAACAGATGCTTGGTGTATAGCTTCTTAAAATTAGAAATCACCTGCTGATCCGTGGGCTGCAGGACAGGAGTGGTGTTGGGTGGTAGGTAGAGAACCTTTGTAAATTTGAACTCCTCGAGGATGTCATCTTCGAGATTTGGTGGATGAGCAGGGGCATTGTCGAGGATGAGAAGGGCTTGCACGGGTAGGTTTTTTTCCTGTAGATATTTCTTAACAGAAGGGCCGAAAACCAGGTTAACCTACTCCACAAAGAACTTCCTGGTGACCCATGCCTTCGGGTTCGACCTCCACATAACTTGCAGTTTTTCTTTCAAAATCGTATGTGACTTAAATGCTCTGGGGTTTTCCGAATGGTATACGAGCAGACGCTTGATCTTGCAGTCGCCACTCGCATTGGCGCACAGTGCTAGAGTCAATCTGTCCTTCATAGGTTTGTGGCCTGGCATCATCTTCTCCTCTGCCGTTATATATGTTCTATTCGGCATCTTTTTCCAGAACAGCCCTGTCTCATCACAGTTGAAGACTTGCTGAGAGATATATCCTATGGCTTTTATTAGATCGGAAAACGTTTTAATGTAATCCTCAGCTGCCTTCATATCTGAGCTTGCTGCCTCACCATGCCTGACAACGGAATGAATACCGGTCCTCTTTTTGAAATTCTCAAACCAGCCTCGGTTAAATGACTCTTCCGATGCCTCGTTGATGGAAGTCTGCGGGGTTTGCTTCAACACATCTCCGTAGATCGCTCTTGCCTTATCGCAAATGATTGTCTGCGTCAAGGAATCTCACCCACACCATCAGCAGTTTCTCCATATTTTCATGAAGGGAGGTTCGCAGCTTGGAAATTATCGTAAGGCCCTTAGCCGGCGTTACACTCTTTATCGACTCCTTCTGTTTAAGTACAGTACATATCATGGACGTACTACGCCCATACTGCCTCGACAAGTCAACAACTCGAACACCTTGCTCATGTTTTTCTATAATTTCACGTTTTAATTCAATACTCATCATCTTTTTCTTAGCACTTGACTTTTCACAAACTTTCTTCCGATCCATGGTTATAAAAATAAATGAACTACAACTGTAAATGTAAATGTAAACGCAACACAAAACGCGAACACAACTTATCACAGCGGGAGCACGCTGCTAACTGATTCGCTGACCGTGGTGGGCGTGGCCTCGCACGCGCGGTCGCGTGCTACCGGCCGACCTGCTAAACCGAACTCGTATCTCGAATTTCGCTCGTAACTCAAAGCAAAAAATCACTCGCTCGCCGGCTCGTATCTCGAAAAACTCGTATGTCGATGTACCACTGTATCCTGAAGAAACATTATTTTTACTATGTATGAACCAGCGCAGGTTACAACTAAAAAGTAGAAATTTGTTAAGTAAAAAAAAAAATTTATGGTAGAATTATTGCGATTTTTAATAATTTTTTACGCTTTATTTTCTCAAGGACAATAACTGAATAATTTGTATGGCGCCGTTTTTGTAAAAAAATCATTTCAAGGGTACTGTAGAAGTATTACTTCCTATTCTCTATGTACAAATAGATGCAGAAAAACCTACCTGACAAGTCGCTTCAGATAAACACAGTTTTATTAGACATGTTAAAGGTAGCGAAAATTCGATTTTTGCAGTTACTATTTTATCCGTCTTCATTGTTGATATTTCATTTATTGGAAGATGAGTCGCAAAAGAAGAGATGGTATTTATTTTAAACTAGGTAATGTGTACCCGGCCTTGCCAGGGATTTTTTTTTTGATAAAGTTATGAAGTTGTGATTTCTTGCTATCGTGTGGGTGCTATAATTGATTTGACAGCTAACAGTAACTATCTCTAAACAAAGAAACATTCATTATATAATTGAAAATACACTTTGTATATACCACTTTACTTAAAATATATAAATATTTCTAAATGTTTCGATAGCAATGCTATCATCTTCAGGAATAAATGAATGAATTGATTGAATTGAAATGAATTCATTTATTCCTGAAGATGATAGCATTGCTATCGAAACATGTAGAAATATTTATATATTTTAAGTAAAGTGGTATATACAAAGTGTATTTTCAATTATATAATTAATAATGATGCCACAAAGTTATCAATCATTTGAAGAAATTATAAAAGAAACATTCGTTTGAATATTTTATTATATTCCGAACATTTATTTTTTAAAAATAATAAAGTTCTTAAGTAGGTACCAACTTGTGTTTTCCCTTTTGAAAATATTCTACCCAAACAAACCTTCTTCTTTTGAATATGTAATCTATGGCTGACCTGAGTAGTATGTCTATGGGCTAACCTCGACACAACATGGCGGGTTCAATGGTTTTCATACTAATTTTAAAACGTTATCGCAACAGATTTACATATTGAATTTCATTCAAACGGGTGTTTTCATCGAAACCGGTTAACTAATTTTAGAGAAAATTCATTTTTATGTATAGAGATATCAATATTTTTACTGTTCAATTTTAGGACAGGAGAATTCTTATAAAATAACTTAAAATAATATAAAAAGCTTGAGAATTCTGCTCAGGTTTAAAGGTATGCACAGCTTTTCAGCCTCTATGGGCTGCTCTCCACTGATATTTAGGTACCATCAGATACAAGGCGCGTACGAAGTTAAATAATTAATCGCGCCTTTTTCCACGGATCAAAGCCTTACCGCCAATATAGCGTTACGCCATTGCGATTATCGGCGTAAATTTGTTTTTCCAAGGCTTCTCTTATGATTTTTCGTTCATGATTTGTATTTTCATGATCCCTTTTTTTCATTATCACTCATTCGCAAAGCCTCCGCAATAAAGATAAATGATTACTGATTTAGCTCACCAACACAAATAATCCTCGAAATATTCTCAATTCGTATATCTTTTCAATTAATCTGCTGGCTGCTTGGAAAGCTCGGAATGAGTTACGATAACAATAAAACGTTGATTAAAGTAAAACAATTGACGCCCGTGTTACAATCCAATTCAGTTTAATTACGACAGTTTCATCAGCTTTTATAGTTATTAGGGAAGTTCAACTCACCACAAGACTCCCTACTTTCCTATCTCGAGTTATGATCTAGGAAAGCGAAGTATAAATCGACGCCATAAATTGAGAGATTACATCCCGCAGGTTCACTCGGACTAAATATGATTTTGTGCTGTAGATTAGATGATCCAACCAATCAATGCATTGTCTTAAAATCATATATATGATTTTTATCATTATTAATTCAAACGTTCAGTTTATAATTCCCTATATAGTTCCGATATATTCCTATACGTTCCTATATATTTCCAATTCAGTTTATCCCTCCACACAGCATCCCCAAAGGTGATATAGGCCTTGAGGGAAATTATTTCCCTGAGGGTTAATTAAAGATATCTTGAGCTACCTTACACACATGCAAGACAAAGCCATCTTACGATATAAAAAAATTACAATTGTGGTTCTCTCTGGGGGGGGCGCCCCCATATGTATCCGCCACTGTATGACATGTCGGATGCATCGGTTAGGAAAATCCACAAAGACTTCTACTAGGAAGATATAAAACTCAAAAACCGATCGGAATTACGGATAATCTCGGTAATGAAGTATAATATAAACTGTTAGAACCTTTTATTAATTTGGCGTCAAAACTGTTAAAACAATATGTACTCGTACGTAGTCACAGACTGCTTCGCTTTATACTTAATTCCAACTGTTGAAGCAAATTACTGTCAATGCCGTTGGACGTTGAAGGTATCTAGCTGTTATTTGCAATGGCTAGTTACGAGTATATTTTGATACAGTACAGTTTGAATTAATCAGTGAATTCGTAAGGCGGGCCTTATCTGCCGCCCGCCGTCTCCTCATCGCTCACTCAAATAAAACAAATCCATAAAACAATCAGCGTGAGGCGGATTAACTCGCTAATTCGAAATATGGGCTTTATCTATTCGTGCTAAAATGCACGGTAGATGTAATATGAATATGTGGGTAGGTACCTACACAATTTTGAGATAATGCATAGAGTAAATAATGGATTTGAACTTAACCTTTTCAATCCAAGACCATTTCGGATTCAACACAACAATAAACTTAGTGTTGCCAGAGGAGGTTTACTAAATCATAAATAAAAGCCGAAAATAATGGATGCAGCACTCAGTAGCTACTAACTCCGTAAAAAAGTTAATTTTTTTTTTAAATTTCATTTTACAATGGTTGAAAAGGAGAAAAATCATGGTCCAAACAAATTATTAAACTGGTAGTAATTAAGTTAGTAGAATTGGGGACAACTATGTCGATATGTAAATTTTACCTGCATATGAATATAAATTAGACGATCCCGTTTATTTATTTATTATGTGTGCTTAAAGTAATATTGTAGCTAGAGTTTTTAGTTATTTTCTTCATTTGTTCGTTCATGGGGTGGTATTTCACTTAAACGGCACATTAAAATGGTTCCATGCTAATTCGGCACACTTTTGAAAAGTGATATAAGGTAACTAACGTAGTTAACTCTCCCTTTCCTATGATGGGTATCTTCTACACGTTGCTTCTAATAACCATCAATATCTCTATAAATATAATAAATATAGGGTTAAGATTTTAGTTATTCCTCCATAATATATATACGCAATTATTTAAAAAATAATATTAATAATAATCGGAATATTTCGGATACATCGGAGGTATTTTGTGAACATCGGAAACAAATTCGCGTATAAATGGCGCTGTGAGTGCCTCGACCTTGGGTCTCGACGATACGTTAAGAGTGTGAGGGACGCGCGACAATATATCCGCATCTCACTCTTGCATACTGCAATGAGGAAGCGCGAGGAGCTCAATGTTCTCGGTCGGCAGTAGTTCTCGGCTTGCAACCAGAGTGGACCTATGCCCTTTCCATGAGCGTTGTCAGTTGGTTTTTTTAATGTTTTCAGCAAATAAATCTAAATTATTATATTTTTTTACTTCAATTATAATTAATTAATGGGATTAGCTATGAATTTTCTTATTTTTCTGATTTATCGTTTACTGACTACCCGAACCGGAAGGCGCATTTTTATTTTAGCACCGTAAGGGAAAGGTTAAATAAGGGTTTTTTACGTAATTTTTCACGACTTTATATCACGTTTCAGAAGTGTACCGATTTATCACTGTTCCGAATTATCCGATTACCCTCTAAAACATAACCAAGTATTATTATTCTCACTGACTACCTGTAGTGTAAACATATATTATATGATATATAGCGCTATATCTTTCAAGCTTCTTCTCCTCAATTTTGCCTACGTACGAGTATATAGTATTTATGCAATCCCCGATTTATCATTTTTTTAAAGCAGTGACATAAAATATATACACTTCGGCCGATATGAAGAAAACATTTTGGGTTTATTGGCGGAAAATCATTATAATTTTACGATCTTTTATATAGCTATAATTCTGGATTTTGTTATCTACTTTAACGACTAAAATTCAGTATTCAATGTCGTCCTAAAGCAGGCAGTTAAAAACGTTATAATAAAATTACATAAAAAAAGAATAACAATTTTCATCAAAGCGTTAAATTGCATCGATATTATATTCAATGTAGTGGTAACAACCTTCCCTGTGTTGAGGACGCATCGTGTATGTTATAATTGAAAGAAAATAAAACTGAGGCAGTAAAAAATGCTTCTTTATTTTTATCTCTGTAATATAAAGTACTAAAGTTTATTACGCTAGATTGAATGAACTAAATCATTTGAATTTTATTGTCATTAGATTACATTGTGAACATGGTTTTTAATTATTGCATTTATACGGCTTTATGTATAATAATGCGAAAATAGAATCAGACGTGATTACACACACAATCAAAATTGAAAAACCGAAAATAAATAAATAAATTATTGAGGTTCTTATGTCAAAACCCTCCAAGGATTTCAAAATTGATCCATTAAAATCCACCAATTTGATGAAAAATTATTGTTTAGTGGGAAAAACCACATTTATTGTTGTTTCCATTGTGGCGTATGACCTTATTATATACTTGGATATGCATTTATGATAAGTGATAATGCAGTAGTTTCTCAAAGGGCGATCGGCTGGCAGTCGGACCATATATCGATACATTAGCTCAATAGGAAACCAACTCAAAATACCTCATTTTGAGAAAACTGGATTTGAAAAATTTTCCTAAAGACATCACTCCGATGTAAAGTTATTTTGTCCACCTATAACATAACAATAGACGCAACATGCAAGTAATTTATCAACATCATATCATATGTGTAAATGGCTACATTTATTAAGTTCCAAACGAACACATTTGACACGTTTCTTCATTGAACTAAGAATGTGCTGATTTCATTATAATTCAACAAAGAATTATCTGACTACGTAATTAGGACGAAATAGACTTATTTTTTTAAATTGAAATTTGAGAAGGGAGAGTTTCTTTACAATTTTTCATCATTAGCTCAAAACCCAGAAATTTTGAGTTATTTCCCTATTGAATTAAGGTATCGATATTCTCTCAGCGACCAGCGAGACTATCCGAAATACGAACTCGCCTCGCGTTCCTCACGCCGCTTCGTCAGTGCTCGTGCTCAAATCGGTACCGATGATAATGTCTCCCCGAGAAAGCCTTTGTCTGACTGTCTGTCCTGACTGTAAGCTGACTGTCTCGACCGAGCGTCTGGGAGTGCAGGGAAAGCATAGGGTTGTCATACATAGATATAATAGAAAGAAGGGAGATGGGCCATGGACCATTATTAGTAAGAAACCGCACGCGCAAGTGTCGCCAACTTCGTTCACCAATACTGCTGCAAATCGCATCTACGCAAAGAGGCGCGCACTCAACTATATAATTTTCTTTGATAATTGCAGGTTGGCGACAGTCGTAACGGTTCCATGCCATATTTCCCCTTGTTTCTATTACCCATGAGTTCGTAGACATGAAAAATAATTTGGTCAGTAAATATGTAATTTTGCTAACATAAATAGTAATTACTGCATTATTCAATAAAGTAGCCCATCGGTCGATGTTGAATATTTTACCTGGACATTTCCTTAACGAAAAGAATAGCAACCTGAATCTATATCTATAGGCAATCAGTGGTGGTGTGTTTTTCTTTGCTGAGCGGCGAGCGTGTCTCGGAGGCTTCCGAAGTAATAAGTTAATGAATCCACTCCGCGGCCGACACCCCCAGACTGCATTTCCCCCATCGCTTATTTTTTGTACACAGTCATATTATAACTACGGGGGATCGAAAGTACCACTTTATTATTTTAATAATACTTACGCTTTTTACACTACTGTTTTTTTTTTAATGTGAATACGACATAAGAGTACCAACTGCTCCCGACTTTTTGGAGCCAGTGGGACTATGGCACCCTCAATTGGGGTATGTTGGATAGTTACGATAGTCCATTCTGTATAATAACATCTTATTTAACTAACTTCTTTACTGTAATATTATTGTTTTTTGTCGTTAAGTTGGTAAATAATTTCCCTAAGGACTTATTTCATCTTCGGGGATGCTGTGTAGAGGATCATTTTATGGAAAGGAAGGAGAGAAAGTTCTGGGAAGGAAAAGGGTATATGGGTTGGTTAGGAATCTGAGGGTCAGGAATGTCGAACGTATTAATCCATCCCTTCCACTATAATGTAAGGCAATGGATCGAGAGTCGGCTGGAGAGGTCAAGGGGTTTTCGTCATCCGACCTCTCCAGACACGACCCGCCCCACAGCAGTAGTCCCTTGGTGAGCAGACGCTTCCGCCGCCAAGACCTGAACCCGTGCACCCCTACTGATCAAACGTAGCGAACTACTTGGTACATGGTAGAGTGTTGATTATCTAATGAATGGTTCCCGGGGCGGCGGTGCCCATACCCGCCTCCCAAATTCTAATATATTTTGTACAAATAGTATGCAGAAAAATCTTTATATAAAATCGTCAAATATGTCAACAGGTGAGAATTTATTTGCATTTAAACACCAAAAATTCGGCTACATAAACAGGATCATTATGTTGTTTTTTGTGTGTGTGTGTTTTTTTTTATTTAGTCTAATTACATAAAAGAACATTGGTAAAATCCACAACCTCGAGGACAACGGCCGTCAAATGTTCAAAATAATCTAATTAAAAACCAAAATACTTAATGATTTATGACAATGTGGTTACGATTCATGAAACAAATGTGTAAGAAAACTTTAAAAAATTAAGAAACAGCTATTAAAATGATATACAACTTATTATTTAACAAACACTGAAAAAACAGATTCCCTCACGATTATTACCTTTACCAATGTAAAAACCTTTTTTAAAGCTTCATCTTGCTGTATTCCTTTGGTAACCTACTGATATTTTTCATGCAATCCAAGGACAAGATTTATATTAAAAAAATAATAATAACTACTTTTTGTACACCACTGTTTAATATATAAATATCAACATGTTTCGGAAGCAAAGGTTCCCTCATCAGGATACACAGTATACTAGTATTCTATACTTGTCATTTGTATGATATTTATATATTGTATACAAAGTATTTATTACTAATTTTATTAATAATGGCATCACAAAACAATTATACATTTTTCGTAGAAAAAATAATATGTTTTATTTTACCCTCGTTTATTTGTATAGTGTTTTAAAAGCGTGTTATTTTCATAATATTAATACCATCCCTTACTTTCTATGGGGTGTGTATGAGATAATTACCTCCGCCCCCGCTCATTCATGTGTCTCATCAAGGGTTTACGAGGTGCGGGTACGATTTTTTTAATTGCTGTTGTTTTTTTATGATATTTTCATTCTTCGTCGCTGTCATATTTGGTCGCACAATTGCACGAAATCCCACTAGCAGGCCATTACACTAATGGTTCATTCCACATAAACATTAAGTGGGCGGGGAATCATAACAAACGTTGTATTATTCATATCTCAAATTACATTTTCAGATCTTAGGTAAAACAAGAAAATTAATTTCAGGATTAACATTGAGAAAAAACACTTGCATTGAAATAAATAAGTCTACATTTATTTATTTATTCTTAAATTTATATATTTATATATACAAAAACATTAGCCACTCATCTCACTAGGACAATCCTGTGTTAATATGAGCGGCTTTACAATTCAATAATAATCAGTAAATAGTAATAAATGAATAATAATACATGAATAAAAATAAGTAAATATTAGTAATGAAATAATAGTAAAAAAAATAATGAAAATTAAATGAAAATAAAATATTAATAGTAAGTAAATAATAATAATCGGACCATTTCTATAGCGCCGCTTTTGTGAAAAATCACCTCAGGGGCGCTGTACAAATATTACTTCCTATTCTTATATTACGTCTATTCTACGAATTTATTATAATTTTTTTTTTACATTTATTTTCTCTTTTTGGACAGGCTATCATTACACATTATTTATAGACCATATAAAGAGATGCAGTTAAATTATCAAAACTAAATTTAATGTTAAATTGAAAAAAAGAAGCTAACTGTATTTATTCCTTACGATATATTGCAAGACGCTAATACAAATGATAGAGTGATTGTTTCCATTATATTCAAGAATGTATTTAAGCTAAGACAAAGAATTATTATCCATATTTTTTAGGGTAAATAACACAGAATACTCTTAAAAGGGTGGAGTGGCGGGGGAGGATGGTGGCCGGGGGAATTGATCCATAGGGCCCTCAAAATCTTCTTCTCTTGGTGACGCCCCTGGGCGGCGTGACGGAACGGATTGGTGTTGGTCTGCACGTACGCCAGGTGGCGCTTGTCGGCCGGCTTCAGGATCCGTGTCGTCCACTGACATCATTGCTCCTGCGTTATCGTATTCCCCGCAGTAGTTGGGCGCCGAGAAATGGGTGACCAGTTGCTTCTTGGCAAAGACCTCATACCCGTCCTCTACCACCTGATGCACCCGGCAGATCAGGTTAAAGTCGTGCTTGTTGAGGAACTTGGCCACTATCTCAATGACCAAGGTAAAGGCTCGTTCTCGCCCAAGCTGGCGGTGTCCTTGTTGGGGTCGGACCACAGCAGGTCGGTCCACAGCAGGTCGCAGAGCATCCCACTTCCCGGATGTATACAATATTTTTTACAACCACCGTAGCCCGAATAGCCGTTTATTTTACTTTTGGCACTTCACTATAACATGTGGTAAGAGCCTTCGACCGACCGCCAGATGTGACCGATGTCCGATGCGTTAATTCGGAAGAACGAAGCAGATTTCAACTCAAAATTTCAGCTCGAAACGACAGCACTAAAATGATGTAATTTTTATAAATGTAACCTAAAAATTATTGCGGTTATTTTATGTTATTTTTACACCGGGAAAATTAAGAACTTCCCAATATTTCCAAGATAAACCAGGAGCGACTATAAAAGCCACGAGGGCGCCTAAATAGTTATAAGGACATAATAATACACATACAATATTAAGTAAATATTAATTAGTAAATCGTAATAAGTACATAATAGTAAAAATAGGTAAATAATAATAAATTATGTAAATAGTAATAACTAAATAATATGCAGGTAAAAAAGTTAAATTAAAAGTAAACAGTAATATGTAAGTAGTAATAAGTAAGTAGTAAGAAGTAAATAGTAATAAGTAAATAATAATTAATAAATAATAATAAGTAAATAATGATGAAAATATCGAGCATACATAAGTTTCAATATTGATTACAACATACGGGATAACATGGATAAAGCGAAACCACCACTCTCAGCTAACGTAGACTTTTTAACCATTTTTTAAAATAAATTTAGCGTGTCTATAGTTTTAATGTTGTTACTAAGCCTATTACATAACAAAGTAGCTTTACAAGAAATACTGCTTTGTCCAAATGATATTCTATTATTTGCCGGCTGATACATTAGAGAAGAACCCATTCTGGTATAGCGCACTTGTTGTGACCTTATGGCAGTATCAATGTTGTTAAAAAAATTACATAGAGCCTGTATTATCTACAATTGCCTTACTGTCATAATTTTACTTTCACTGTATAATAATATACATAACTAACTAACTAACTAACTAACCATCACGCCGTTTCCCCGCAGGGGTAGGCAGAGAGGACGGACCGCCAAACAACTCGATCTTGGCATACAGTTGTTTCATTCACATTCATACAACGCCTCATACATTCTCTTCTGTTATTCCGACTTCTGACATGGCCCGACTCGAGTATTTGATTCACTTGATCGTGCCATGTCTTCCTCGGGCGTCCCCAGGCTCTTCTTCCATTCACATTCGCGTCATATATTCTCCTTACACTCCTTTCTTCGTTCATTCGCTCTACATGCCCAAACCATCTAAGCGTCCCTTTCTTAATCTTGCTCACTACGCTTACATCAGCCTTGCATTCTTTACGAATCTCAGCATTTTTCACTCGATCATACATGGTTTTACCACACATTCGTCTCAGAGATCTCATTTCTACAGCATTCATTCTACTTTCATCCTTCCTCTGCCAGTTCCATGCCTCACTGCCATACATCAAGGTTGGTATCAGCACTCCATTGTGGACTGCTAGCTTCGCTTCCTTGGACAACTTTTTGTTTGCGCCAACCGCGTTCAGTCCTCCGTTAATAGAGTTTCCTGCATTCACCCTTCTTTCAATATCCCTATCAGTCTTTCCATCTCTCGTAAACATACTTCCCAAATACACAAACTCATCAACCTGCTCCAAGTATTCATCATTCACAACTATATTGCATACTGTTTTCGTACTCTCTCTTTCAATAATAATATACATTATCGGTGTATTTTCGATTAGGGGGTTGTAAATGTGGATAAAAAGGTTATCGCTCTCGTTTTTAGATATGTTTCGATTGATAATTAGATTAAATTGTTCTTGGGTTTAATTTTCAAAGTTTCAAATTATTGCGATAGAAAGCGGTCAAAACAGGTAATTGATTTTAACCATTATTCTAGAAAAACAACCAAATTCAGTTATGTACGTTTCAGAAGACAACATTGTAGAGCCGCAGAAACTATATCACCACCCGATTGGAGAGAATTTTATCGAGGATTGTTAAAAATGTATAATTAGAATGTAAATTGAACAAACCATAAACATTTCCACATTAGAAAAGGGTGGGAAAGACTTTTTTTAAATAAATGATTATATTATTGACTCACCTTCTTTATTGCAACTCGTTCAGTTCAACATTCCTTTCCGTAGACTAAGAAACAATGAATGTTTTTCCTCAATGAACACTCTACTAATTAAGGGTACCATTCTCCACTGTCCAAAATGTCGAGATTTGTTAACTCAAGCCAGGGCCTTGAAATTTTTGGTACCAGTGTTAATGACTTTTGTAGGGCTTTCCGAAATTAGAACTCTAAGATTATCATTTAAATTTCTAAAATCATGGACTCTACTAAAACCATGTTTAGACTTTAACTTGAATGTTCTCTCAAATGTATATTTTTGTCTTCTTTTTTTCGTTTCTTCATTATTGTATTATGTACTATGTACTGTTCTTTTTCTGTAGCTCTTGTTTATTTCATTTCGTGTTATGTATTTTTTGCAATTGGATATTGGCCTGTAAATAAATAAATAAATAAATAATATTTTTATAAACAATAATTATTAATCTAAAACACTCATCCAAATTGAAAAAACCTTCCGAGCAAAGATAAATGTCGCCGGCAGGACTCGAACCCGCACCCTTCTAATGTCCGGTTAGATGCTCTACCGTTGAGCTGCGTCGGCTTATCGCAAACCCGCCAAGTTAATCAATATATACTAGTGTTTCATTCAATAATTACTGTTTTTTATTATATTTTCACCTGTAAACAACCAACTTTAATAGTATGAGAAAGGCTTGTAACGGCTAAATCCCTCAAATAGATGGCGTCGACGTAGCTCAACGGTAGAGCATCTGACCGGACATTAGAAGGGTGCGGGTTCGAGTCCTGCCGGCGACATTTATCTTTGCTCGGAAGGTTTTTTCAATTTGGATGAGTGTTTTAGATTAATAATTACTGTTTATAAAAATAATAATTGTTACCCTTTGCACTATGCACAAAAATCTTGTCTTAAGTTTTAAAGAACTTTAGTTTATCAATTAATAAATAATATTTTGTTTACTTTAAATTCATTGCAAATAAATAGAGGTCAATGAATCACATTTTGTTTTGTTTCCGAACGTACTCATTTCTTAATTAGATAAACAAAAATCCATTGTCCCTGGAAGCAACGAGATCCCCAGGCAACGTTTTTTTCGCCTCTCCCACATGGCATTGAAGTTTTTTGTCCGTTTTTTCTTCATCAAGATAAATAATTGTGATTTTATTGTATAGTTTATGACTCGCCTTGTTTTATCTCCAATATTAAAGCACACATAGGGGCAGGAGATTGCCTGGGAAATCATTGTTTCCTGTCATTATGGGATTTTGTTTTTAACTAGCTTTTTATTTACTTCTGTATTTAAGTTCGTTTACTAGGTAGGTACCTATTTGTACTTATCCAGACTAAAATATTAATTAATATCTGTAATTCGTAGCATGAAAACGAGTGACATTTATTTTATAATACTACGAAAGAATTGATTAATGATTTTAGGCACATCTTTGTTCTCCTGTTTTCTTTAAATTTATCATCTAATGATTGTCTAATGCGTTTTCGAGCTCTGACGTATAATATTGATCAAATTCAACTGACAAATTTATGGGGATTATTCTAGGTGAGTGACTAATGATCTGTCCTAACGTAAATTGGAAAGGGGATAAATCATGAAGCGCATTTTAATTTTTTTTTTTTTTTTATATGAATACCTCACAAGAGTCCCAACTGCTCCCAACCGTCTGGAGCCAGTGAAACTATGGCATCCCCAATTAGGGAATGTTATGAGGCTGAAGGTATTGGGGAGGGAAAGGAGAAGAAGAAGAGGAAGGTGGGGAAATACCTGGCTATTCAGATCTGGTCACCAAACACGCCTAAAAGCCTTTTCAAGCAACGTTTCAATTCTGAATGGTGGTCTTTCACCAGGGCGATACTGAGAGTATCTTCCACTCTAGAACGTGGTTATAAAAATAGTAGTAGAAAACAATATTTTTTTGCTGCATATCATAAACATTTTATAAAAAGTTACGCCACGTACTAATTATGCTAATTTATTTTGTTTTCAGGTCAGAGAAGAATTAAATAGTAAAAAAATCTCGCCGTATTGTTGAAAAAACTAGTTTTTTCCCATATTTCCAAGTGACTTACCACCGACCACAAATACAAAGGAATTTAATAAACCAGTCAACTAGACCACATGAAAGAATGGATGTATCCGTGTGCCTTTGTTAACTTTAAGTATACGATCATTAAACCACAAATTCATCAAATCGCTTATGGAGCCAGGCAATACTGTTTACATCATGATTGCTGGAAGCAGTTTTAATTGTCTCTCCCTTGATTAACGTTTCCTATACCAGCTCGGCCTTACGACCAGTTAATGCTTCACCTACCCAACTGTAGACACAATCCCGTGATATCAGGATGTGAAAACACTAAATGAAGTAAATAGAAAAACGACACTCTAGCTCGGCAAATACATAAATTTAATATTTTACATGATTGATTGATTGGCTTCTAATCAGCAACTCTGTAGTTACCTTGAGAAAAGAGAAAGAGAATGGCCTTTTCGCCAAGAAAGACCATTTAAAAATTTGTTTAAAACACCCAACCGTTGCTTAATATAATCAAAAATGATAATAAAATCTCCTTCAATGGAACCAGTTGTCAAAAACAAACTACTGATCCAAAATGGCTGATATTGCTAAAATATGATAAACATATGTGTACCAACATAACAAAAAAATAAATCGATTATCGAATATACACAGCCCGCGAAAATTCAAAATACACATTTTGTTTTGAACACACCTCGTATATATGTTAGAAGGTATTTAGTTAAAAGTTAAAACATACGTTTTTATGATATAATAATACATTATAAATAAAAACCAACTTTCAACTAAATATCAACTTTATTGAGTAAACACAAGTGTATAGTGTTGTCTGCTGTAAAGTTGCGGTTTTGTAGAAAACCTTGTTTGGCTTCAAATCCTCGAATTTATTTGTACAATTAGAATTATGATGGTTGTTAATGGTGGCCTTGTTCCGTGGTATAGAGTCGAGGCATAGCAATAACGAGTGCGGTACCTACTACCTATACGAGCTTAGTTCGCTGGTGCAGCTTTTGGTAGTATCGGTCCCTGGTAGGACTGGGACTGGTAGGCATAGCTTTGGTTAATTGCGTTAAATTAATCACATCCTCTCTCATCATATCTATTTACATGGCGAGTCGTTTTCACATTTGGGACGAAACGATACTTTATCGTTTTATGAATGAGATACACTCTATGACATTATGTTTAGGTATGCACGGTTAATAACATCATTCAAAAACATATGTGTTTACCTACACCACCTCGTTAGAGCTTAAAGCCAAATAAGTATGTACTTTCGGCCTCAACGGTGTTTGCAGTAAAACAACTGGAAAAAGATAATCAATGTTCATTAAGATGACCTCAACTAAATTAAAATCTAGAAGTTATTTTATGCAAGTTTCATCTAACAACAGTTGACACTATAAAAACCACACTTCAACGTTTGTCATTCGGTCTGCATGACTCAGCAAGAAGACAAGAATACGGAATATACACATATACCCGTTTTAGCGACGAGTTATACATTTTATAGACGTGTCATATATTTATTGTTTTGTATTATTTTGAATATTTTGTTATTGTTTTTGAATTTTTATTGTTTTTGTATTTTTATTGTTATTGTATTTTTATTATTATTGTATTATTGTTTTTATAGACGAGTTATATATTTTAGCGACGGTATATAACTACTAACTTCTTCACTGCGTGGCACTATCATCCTCATTTTCTTCTAAGACCTAGGTAGACTATATAAATATTCCTGAAATACTTATGCCTTTGTCACACGCAGGGACAGTGTTAACCGGCAGACTAAATCGTTGTACTTATTTTTAAGTCACAGTCCACGTGTAGACAGCGAGTTGCCATTAAGTAACAATTCAGTTGACTCAATTAGAATCTTTTATATTTTTCGGTTAAGAGGAACGGCAGCGCTCCCAGTTTCACACAAAATTTAATTTTGAATTTGAGGCCAAAATACGAGTTTTCACCTACACCTAATGATCTTTTTTATCATCAAAGGTATAGTAAATATTTAGTACGGATTAGAAGTATTTTTTTTTATTTTTGTTTTACATTATGAAAAGTTTTACCCCGTCTGCTTTGAAAATATAATGAAATATAAAATAATAAATTTAAAAAAATTAAAATAAGCGTTATGGTGGACTTTAAATTAAATTAAAAACGACTATTTTACTTTGGAACACAAATTTGGGGTATATAATTTAAAATATCGACGCGAAAAAAGTTTTTTTTTTGGTATTTTTTAAATATTTTTATTTACGTAATCATGTTTACATAGAAAATATGAAATATAAAATAAAAAAAATCGATTTAAAAAAAATTTCAAAAAAAAGAACAGTAAACAGCAAATAATTTTCCATGTTGCCTCTAAAATTATGAAAATTATATTTTTTTCATCGCCTAAATTATGAATTAGAACAAAAATAAAAAAAATACTTCTCACACGTACTAGATATTTACTAAACCTTTAATTAAAAAAAATATATGTCATTCAGTTTGGATGGGTATTTTGGTCTCAAATCCAAATTTAAGTTTTGTGTGAAACTGGCCGCGCTGCCGTTCCTCTTAAGTGGTCCGCTCCTTATATGTCCGCTTTTTATAAAGGTGGGAGCTATCGCTGTTTGGATACGCGCACAATCAAGTTTTACTACAAATACAAGCGTTTACGAAATCACTTAGTTAATTACACGTATGGATGGCACTTCTCAGGACAATAATTTAGTTGCCACTTATCACTTATCGGTTATGTGCAACCTGCCATAATTTTCCCAATTCTGTTGATAATAATTCAAACTTTCAAAGTTAATACTCAAGTCCTCTTATTATTCAAGCACTGTGAAACAACTGCCCATAATGTAATAATAACAGAACTTGAATAGATCTTTCACAGAACTTGAATATTAACTTTGAAATTATAGATCTTTCACATAACTTGAATATTAGCTTTGAAACTTTGACAAAACGTTGAATTTCCCCGAAACAACCCACCACTAATGTTGTAAATTCAATTCAATATATAATCAAATCAATTCAGGGATCTTCTTCTGAATGAAAAAAAAGTGCAGAGGAAGCAAAATACATGAAAGGTTATTAACCTAGGAGAAGGGATTACTGTACTATAGTTAAACGAAATGTACCTTGCACCCTTTTTTCAAATGTGTTGTTTCTTCAATTATCAGAGAACATAAAATGGAATAAAACATCAAAATACAAACAAACGATAATAGGAACGAGCATCACAACAAGAAACTGATACATTAAATTACACGTGTCAGACAAAAGCTCCATTAGCGAAAAATAGTTACTAAAAACGCATTACAAATTATTGAGGAAAGTGAAGCAAATATTTTTGCATGATAATTCATTCAACTCGAGCGTTTGAATGAAGTTAACAGGAAATAAAAGTTGGTATTAATTTATTACTTCATCCAGCTGTGTGAAATGGGATCATGCAAACATTCATGTGCAATTTTTTATTAAATATTTCGCTCGTATTCAGGCAGACTGATTAAAAAAATGTTCAACGCTTCGAGCAGATGTCACCGGTTTTTTATTGTTTATTGTAGCAGCTCGGTCTCGCCCTTAATTCAATCTAGTCATTAATCTAAAAACTGTGATATGATGTTAAATCTTAAACCTTATCGTATTCATGATTTTCTTAGAGAGAACTTGTTATTTTTCTAAATGTAAGCTTTACAAGGCATTTTTAAGGTTTTTGTGATTGATTTGGCGTTACGTGGGATTTAATAGTGTTTGTGAAATTCAATACTTCAATAATGATCTTGTACAAACTAAAACCCAAAATGTATAGATTTAAACAGGTAGCCACTCAATTAAATTATTTTAATTTTAATATTTCAAATAAGAATAACATTGTTTAAACCACTGTTTTTAACATATAAATATATGCATGTTTCAGAAGCAAAGCTTCCCTCATCAGGATAAACAATAAACTAAAAATATTGATAAGTATAGAAAAATGATAATCAAACAGACAAATTACAAAAATAAACAAAAAATTAACAATACGTGATGAAAGCAGTTAATTAAAAATGTACAAATAATAAAAATAATAAAAAAGAAGTTATTATTTTAAAATGTTAAATAATAAATTTATACTAGAAATTTAAAAACAATTTATTTTATTGTTAAAATAAATAAACTCAGGAAAATAGCAAGGGATAAAAAATTAAATATTAATGGTTATTATTATTAAAATTTATATCAATAATATTCTAAATAAAGTTATTAATGTGAACATAAATTTAAGAGATAGCTATTTAATTTTTGTAATAATAAAACTTGAATGACCTCAAGTGCGCTATAAATCGTTGGAAAGATCCACAAGTTGGAAAACAGAATATTTAAAATTTTGGAAAATGTTAATTCTTGGGGAAAAATGTATGTTAAATATGTCTATGTGAAACGCAAAAAAATAACCAATGCTAATTCAAGGTAACATTCATGGGATAGAAGAGGAAGGCGTCGCACTTCATGGCTTCGACATCTACATGACTGGTACGAGTGTAGTTTCCCAGATTCCTTCCTGCAAATTGAAGATTTCCCTGATGATCGTCATCCTCCGAGAGGAGAGGGTACAGTAAGAAGAAGAGGAATTCATTGAAGAATGTCATTGTAAAAAATGTACTTACTGAAAATGCTCTCAGCAAATTAAAAAAGTCCCCGTAATTTTTTTTATGTTGACGATTCAATTCAATTCACCTTGACAACTCTCAAAATGAAGAATGAAACCGAAAAGACGCGGAAAATAAAAAGGTAACGATAGCAGCTGGGACTCGAACCCATGACCTCACGGACCATACGAAACCCTGGGCTCTAATCCACTGAGCTACAGCAACCCCAATCCGTCCCATCTTTTTTTATCGGTATCATACTTCGATTTCTAAGGACTGTCGATATCATCTTCAATTAATTTCTATATATTTTTGGCGGCTACCTTTTTATCACGACTACAAGATTCAACCGAATTTCTTTGTAATATTTTAGATAGTGTCTCGGATATACCTATCCGATTTTTATTTATATGGGTCATCTGTTAACCTTTTTTTCTACAAGTCTAGGATTAACATTGAATTTTGGAAATACTTATTGAAGCTTATAAACCTCATTGTAATATATTTTTAATCATTGAAGATGATTATAACAACTCTCAATATGAAACATGATTGCAGAGCAAGGTCCCGGATAAACCATGAGGTCCTGTGTTCGAGTCCCAGCTGCTACCGTTACCTTTTTCACGTATGTTTCTTTTCGGCTTCGTGTTTCATTTTGAGAGTTGTTAATATTATGTTGTTAGTATTCTATATATTCCTCATTTCAAAACATGTTGATATGTATACACAAATAAAGTGGCGAATACAAAGTAATTTTGAATTCATTAATTAATAAGGACACCACAAATTGAAAACCAATCTTTTGAAAAAAATATGTTAATATTGTCTTCAATGATAAAAAATATATTACATTGAGGTTTATAAATTTCAATGAGACATTCCAAAATTGAAAAATAAATAAGCTGAAAAGAAATTTATAGCTATTGCTTCCTTTTCTGATTCAGGGGAAAAAACATCTCCTCGGGATATTCGCACGTATTCAAATAATTGTCATGTTAATGGCGGATAAAAAGCAAGATGTCTCAACTGGTGTAAACGTTAAGTGATATCACTGAAGAAGACGGATGCTCTCGTTTACCAAATCAGTCTTTTTGTTTATACCATCCGCGTATTCCACCATGTGTCCATGTGGCTGTTATCTCAGGAAATCACCGGCTTTTGTAAACCCATCTTTTAAGATGAAATAACTTCTTCAACAGATCGGTATTCACTTTGTGGCTTCATTATTAATAAATTAATTAAAAATTATTTTGTATTCACCACTCTACGTATATACACATATCTACATGTTTCGAAAGCGATGCTATTTTCATCAGGAACATATAGAATACTAAAAAAAATAATGTCAATTATAGACAAATGGTAAACATAGAGCACAATAATGTAAGAATAGACATATTTTCTTCAAATGCTTTATAACTTTGTGGCATCATTATTAATTATATAATTGAAAATACACTTTGTATATACCACTTTATTAATTGATAAACTAAAGTTTTTAAGACAAGATTTTTGTGCATAGCGCAAAGGGTAACAATTATTTTTATAAACAATAATCATTAGCCTGAAACACTCATCCAAATTGAAAAAACCTTCTGAGCAATAAATGTCGCCGGCAGGACTCGAACCCACACCCTTCTAATATCCGGTCAGATGCTCTACCATTGAGCTACTTGGTATATACAAAGTGTATTTTCAATTATATAAGAATAGACAAATTATTAGTAAAGTATTCTATATATTCATGATGAAGAAAGCGTCGTTTTCGAAACATGTACATATGTGTGTACGAGACTTGTATAGCCCGCACAAGAAAGAAGAGTATAAGTTGAAATATTATTGAGTGAGGAGAGCAGGTCTGGGTAGAGTGGATATCTCTCGCATGGTGAGGAGAGCAGGTTCGGATTGAGTGGAGATCTCTCGCCTGGCGAGGAGAGCGGGTCCGGGTAGAGTAGAGATAAATGATGGTGGTCGAGTTTCAAGGTGGAGCAGCGTCTGGTAGAGGTTTTGCGGTATATCCGGGGACGGTTTTCAAGGCCGGACCGGTCGCCGATCACTTTGGGTGACGTCAGCTATTGCTGGGTGTAGAGCCTGTTCTTTGTCTGCTCGAGGTAGCTAAGGTGAGGCAGCGTCTCGGTGAAAGTGTTACTCGTTCGACGGTTAGATTGGGAAGAGAGCACGTGCCACGTGTACGATTTTTATAGGGCGCCGGCAACATTATTTGCAGGTGTTGTGAAATCGTTGCATTGTGTTGTGTAATTTTGACTTGTTTACGGTGAAATATAGGCCTTTGGCTCACTTGGTGTTAAATTTTGTGGTGCAATCTTGACTTGGTTATTTACACGTGTTTTGCAACAATTTATATTTGGTTATAAATAAATATGTTTTATCTGTTTAAATTGATTCACTCTAGACACGTTTGATACAGTGTTTATATTAATAAAATAGTGAATACAAAATAATTTTTAATTCATTTGTGAAATGACTGCTGTATTAATAATAAATTTGAAGCTATAATATTATTAAATGCTATCTGCCGTGACGCCCAGTGTTTTTTGCAAAACGCCCCAAAGACGGCCAATATCAATTATCAATAACTTCATCCAGGCGTGATGAATGAGCTAAAGAAGTGCCAACAAGTATCAAACAATAGTTGCATGCTAATGGAAATATCCGAATATTTTATTTTAGTCACTAATGATTTCGTACTTTGCCCTTTGATGGCTTAATTATCTATTTTCTAGTTGAGAATGTGAGTTGTGCGTTATTCGGACTATCTGGACGAAGACGATTGACAATAAATTGTCCGTCTGTGTTCTGAATTTATTTTATTATAATTTATATAAGACAAAGTATTATCTTTACTATTACTAGTATTATCTTATACTAGTAGTATTATACTAGTAGTATACTTATAGTATTATCTTTTACTAGTATTTTCTCCATGTAACCGTAAAAAGACCGCGGAGACTGTTCACAAAGTAATCGGGATAAAAGCAAGGGAAAATAATGTAATCTTCAAAGGAAAAGGGCACCAAAAATGATCCACAGATTTTGAATATCTCCCAACCAATACGTATCGGGATTTAAAAGGAGCGTTTCGGATTCTTAATTCTACCCTTGTTACCAAGTGATACCACCATAAGGGACAAAGCTGATAAATTATATACAACCTTGTAGGTAGTATATAAAAATTAAGTTATTTATTTGCAATGATTTAAAATTTCACCTTCAGTTTTTCGGATTGTTTAAAATTTTGAACAAAAGATTACCGTCTTAGCATTAGTCTTTTGGAAATTAACCGGAAGGCAGCTAGTAATACGAGATATATCTAGGATTTAATGCAAGTTTTGTTTAACAAATTCAACCATACCTAGGTTCTAAGATCATAAGTATGTTACCTACCTAGGATCTGGGAAACGCAGAACGTTCCCTGTGTCCTTTACATTTAGCTAGTCTTAGACTAATTCATATTGCCTGTCTCTATTCAGGACGAAAGATTTTAGTCAATTTACTGAATTCACGTTTATTCACGACTCAGATATAACAACTGCACGCGGCCAGTGGACACTGGGCATGGCATATGATATAATAATACTGTAGTTCCACGAGTGGGCTGTGACTGTGAACTGGGATGACTCGTGAAACACAGTCACGGAGCGTGAGAACTGGTCCAGAGGTGTGGATTCATAGAGAATTGCAGCATCCAGCTGTGAATGGAGCTTTAACAAATGACGCCCAGTGCAAATGAATGTGACAAAATGAGTATTATTATGGAAATGAGATTTAGAAAAAAAAATCTTTGTTTAAAGTAACCTATTCAAGTCACGCCGAGTGACGGTTTATCTCGAAACAGACTTTTCCATGTATCATGTTGTTTGTCTAATAGAAAGCTCTCTTCCGTTATAAAAATTCAAAATGAAATGACCCGTCAGTGGTTGAGTTGGCATCGCGTCTGTGTCCAATCCAGGTGTCGCGACGTGAATTCAATTCTTGGGCTGGATAAGTCCTCCATCACGATACAAACCTGACCACGAATCCAAAGATCGCGGGTTCAAATCCCGGCGAACACAAGTAAATTTTATATAATTAATTTGTTCTGTTTCACAATTAATTCATTTAAAAAATAATATGTAGTATATTTGCGCACATTTCAGAGTGGAAGATACTCTCAGTATCGCCCTGGTGAAAGACCACCATTCAGAATTGAAACGTTGCTTGAAATGGCTTTGAGCCGTGTTTGGTGACCAGATCTGAATAGCCAGGTATTTCCCTATCTTCCTCCACCCCTTCTCCTTCCCCTCCCCAATACCTTCAGCCTCACAACATTCCCCAGTTGGGGATGCCATAGTCTCACTGGCTCCAGACGGTTGGGACTCTTGTGCGGTATTCATATAAAAAACAAGCAACATCTTTCTCTTTCTATATGGTAGTAGGAGATTTTCATATATTTTCATGTTATTCGTAAGGTAAAAATGTTTGTCTTTCTTTTAAAAAAAAATGTTTATTAATTGTGTTAAAAGCCACACACCCTACTGATGTCATGTATAATAATAATAAAATAATAGTTTTATTCCAGGCTAGATGCATCAGGGGTTGTGCAATGCAATGTAGTCCATATGGGTATTAAAGTTCACAATAATGAAAAAGAATTAAAAATAGGAAAGAAAGGCAAAATATCTATCATGCCTGCTAGATACCCTTCGTATTTTATTATAAAATTTTACCTTTATAAATTTTTTATTATGTAGAACCTGATTTTTAATTAATTCCTTCAAACGGTGTAAGATTAAATTTGATCGCATGTTTATGACGAATCAAAAAAAAAGTTAATTATGTACTAGCACCTATTTCTTACATATGAGCGGAAGTAAAGTTAGAAACCAAAAAACTTAATTTACCAAATAAAACAAACCACATCCAACCGTTTGTATAGATAATCAAGTTTTAGTGTAAACTTTAATGACATGAAATCTGAATGTCTAACATCTGCGTATAATCTCACAGCTTTGTGTTTACATGTTTCAGAACAAGTGCAAACGCGAACATGTTCATACGACATTAGTGTGCGGAGTGATATGCCACATTCATTATGACAGCTTGAAAAAATCTAATAAAGAGAGAAATATGATTTAGTAACAGAATGTTAGGCCCATTTTGTCAATATCTGGGCGATGTTGAAAAAAAGATCTACGCACCACCCTTCCTTGAAACTTCTCGCTTACATCATGAACAGAAAAAAAAAGTACAGTAGGTAACATAATTTTCCATGGCTATTTAACGGCTGCGGTACTTGCTTCATACAAAACTGAATTTTGGATTGGAGGCCAAAATATCCATCCAAACTGAATGATCCATTTTTTTTATTAAAGGTTTAGTAACTATCTAGTATGAATGAGAAGTATTTTATTTATTTTTGTTTTACCTTATGAAATATCGTCCTTTAAAGGAATTGATTTTTCGCGATTTTAGAACCATTTTTAACAATTATTTAGGGGCTAACGGTGATTTAAATCAAAGTTTTAACTCATCTGCTTTGAAAACATGATGAAATGTAAAATTAATTTTATTTTTAACATATTAAAATAAGCATTATGGTGGACTTTAAATTAAATTAAAAACGACCAATTTACGGTGGAACACAAATTTGGCATACAGAATATAAAATATCGACCCGAACAAACCTTTTTTTTTAAATGTTTTATTTTTATTTATGTAATCATACTTACATATCAAATGTGACGTATTTTTTAAAAAGAACGATCAACCCGCAAATAGTTTTCTAAGCTGCCTCTAAAATAATGAAAATTGATCTTTTTTCATGGCACATACTTAAAAAATTAAAACAAAAATAAAAAATACTTTTCATCCGTACTAGATATTTACTAAAACTTTAATTAAAAAAAATAGATTATTCTGTTTGGATGGGTATTTTGGCCTCCAATCCATAATTTAGTTTTGTATGAAACAGGCACCGCAGCCGTTCCCCTTAATGTTGAATAGATTTCGTTTGGACTTAGCTTCATCGGGAAGTACTGAAGCTGAAATCTAAGCGAAATCCAGCACAATCAAAAATAGTTGGTTATAAAGAGGGTGTTTAATTTTATTTGAACGTAGTTAAATATACCCAATCTTAGCTATAAAGCAGAAATCCATTTTCTGCAGCAATTGATCTTGTTAACAGTCTGTAATTAATAGATTATTTTCAGTTATTTGCAATTTAATTTCCACTCAATTTAGAAATATCCAGTTATCAACCGAAAAAGAAGAAGTCATGTTGTTTATTCCATAATTTTCAATTGTTTAATGAGAAAAAAGGCATGGAAAAATTAATCGTAGATGAACAAAGACTATGCCGTCGTGTCTACAATGTGTGACTTAAAGTTCAATCACTCGACTGTCCAATGCCCATGGGTAGCTCAATAAACCGCAAAGAAACGATCTCAAGGCTGTTGCAGTTTTGTACTACAATAATTCATATGTAAATGCCACACTTAACCTATGAATCCGTTTATTTCAGATGACTCAGCGGCTGAATAAGACATCTCTGCACCGCGGGCACTCGCTGGGCACGTCGTGCAACCGTGCTCAATTCTGCCACTGCCGCTGTCTGTTCGGATATCAAGCACAATACATTTAATTTGTAAGATGGTCGATAAACAACAATTAAGTAACTGGCCGGTCAATTAGTACAATCACACTTAAGTTGATGAGAGCTAAATCTTGGCTGGACCGAGATCACACTTTTCGCACGCTCTTTGCCTGAACCGGTGACGTCACCACAGGGTCGGGATGGCTAGGAAGCTAGGTACGTTAATAGGTACCCAGTTATCTGGTAGATCGCCCCCAATTAAGGTGAGAATCTAGTTAGAGATGATTTAATGTGCCCGAGATCTAGGATTACATCAGACTTGGAAAGGATTCACGAACACGTGAGAACAATGATTTCATTTGAGCACTTAAAATTGTTCTTACTTGTTCGTTGTAAGTTGTATGACTTATCTTTGACATTAAAGAGATGTCGCGAAGAAACGCATAAACAAGACGTGAGTGAACGTATGCTGTTTTTGATAAAAATTGCTGCATGCCTGTCCATACAAGCATTCTAATTAACGGTGGCTGTCTTAACTAAAATAGCGTATTGATTAACACAATCTTTAACAATGACAGAAAAACTAATGTATCGAACTATCGACCTATATCCAAATTACCGATTCTAAGTAAAGTACTGGAAAAAATTGTTTACGATCAATTATATTCGACTATTTCACCATCACTCTAAAATACTCAACCTGGCCTCATGAAAAATCGCTCTGTAACTTCAAATCTTGCGTTTTTTTATAAATTTTCTTTATGGTCAAATGGATATACGACTCCAGGTAGATGCCATTTATACGGATTACTCTAAAGCATTTGACCGTGTAAATCACTATGTTCTATTACGGAGGTTAGTCGGTCTAGGAATTCACGCTGACCTCTAAAGATGGATCGAATCATACGTCAGAAATCGGCACCAAATCACGGTTGACAATGCTTTCGTATCCCATCAGGAGTACCCCAGGGTCGCATCTCGGACCACACTTATTTAATATTTACTTCAATGACGGCCTCCGTGGTCGGGGGGTAAGGCTCTCGACTACGAATCTGAAGGTCGCGGGTTCAAATCCCGGCGTGCACAAATAAATTTTATTTGATTAATTTGTGTTGTTTTACAATTAATTCATTTAAAAATAATATATAGTATATTTTCACACGTTACAGAGTGGAAGATACTCTCAGTATCGCCCTGGTGAAAGACCAGAATTCAGAATTGAAACGTTTCTTGAAATGGCTTTTAGCCGTGTTTGGTGACCAAATCTGAATAGCCAGGTATTTCCCCACCTTCCCCTCCCTCTCCCCCTCCAGACGGTTGGGAACAGTTGGGAGTCTTGTGCGGTATTCATATAAAAAAATATAAAAAAAATAAATCTTTGCTTTTAAAACAGTAACTTCATGTTATATGCAGCAGATGACACGACTTTTTAAAGATAAACTCAACCTTTATCCGATTGCACGGAATTACAAAGCGATCTAGACCGTTTGTGCGCAGTTAAAAATTGTTGTTGAATAGGTTGTCAATAGGTGTGTCAATAGTTTTTTGTAGGTATACGGAATATTATAAGTTACAAGCTATAATTTATTGAAACTTTGGACGTGTTATTATTATTATTATTTCCAAATATTATTATTATTATTATTTCCAAATAATAATAATAACACGTGGAATGATTTAGAGCAGCGAATATCGTCTAATGAATATAATTATCAAAAAACAACATTCATTTAGAATGCTAAAAGAATATCATGAGTATCTTTGTAGTAACATAATAAAAGAGATGCGAGCATTTTCGATAACTTGGGCAAAGCTGCGCAGTATACGAAAGGTCTAGCGCAGTCTTTAGTTTGCCAAGCTCTACATTATGAGAATACAAAACTATAATCGATGTTCCAAGTTATTTGGGGTAGATTATGAAGCTTTATTTCAATTAATTCCCCTGTGTTAACATTATTAAATTAACTTATTGTACCATCTGTCCAAGTAGGTGCATAATGCGTAAATAGGCGAGAAGGTTCCTTTTAATCATCGATGTCAAACTAAAAAACATTTAGGGGAGATTCTTTATTGAATTCAATTAAGGCCTTCGGTTTTTTTCCCAAAAATTTGTCATTTTGTGATTTACTCTCTATTAAATAAATGTTCTTTAAGATCCTCGGAATTACGCATTATTGGAAATTAAAAAAAAAAGTTGCATGTCGACAAACTTTTCTTGTTATTTTATAACTAGCCTTGATTTCATACCAACAAAAACTTTATTTTTATTTTTATAATGCTGTTAATAATAAGCCCATATAGGTATTTAATATTTTTAATGCGATAATAAATAGCAAATAACACATTACAATAATTCATTATACATTTTAATAATTCTGCGTAGTACTTGATGACAAACAACTAAGAAAAAGTATTTTTTTTAATAAAATTTAACAAGTAAATCAAATTTAATAATGTTATTATTAAGCTTTGCAAGTAATTTAATTATTAATTATTGTTACAGCTGTTTCGGCATTCAAAGCCAGTTTCAAACTGTAGTTAGGTCACATTGCGATGACTTACTTAAATGATTTTATTTACTCCCACCTAATTTTAATTTGGACGGTGTTTAAAATGATTTATTAACGGTAAAACCGATACACTTTAAAAATAAAATTGTGATTATTAATAATTTTCTATTCTGTCAGGTACTTACCGATGAAGGGTGTTTTCCTCACATAAATTGTCTTCTTAATTGTTTTATAATGACGTAAATGCTATTCAAAGTCAATGAATTTAATGTATTTGGTAAATCATTGAATTATTTTAAGGAATTACATTGTTTAGGTTTCGTGACTATACTTAACAGTGGGGAATTAATATTTTTCTTACTCTATTAATTAGTGTTATTTTAGGATTACTCGTTCGTTTATTAATTTCCATTTGGTCATTGGTTTTACTGGTATTTAATCATGTTAAACACCGTCCAAATAAAAATTGGGTGGGAGTAAAAAAAATTACATACCTAAGTATATTATGTTATTAAATTTTGTTTACGTCAAATTTTACTTTTAAAAAAAAATGGTGTTCTACCAATTAAACACAATAACAATTCAATTTATTTTTTATAACTTATTGAAGTTTGTAAACCTCATTGTAATATTTTAATCATTGAAGAAGATAATATTAACACATCCCAAATGAACCACGAAACCGAAAAAACAACAGAAATTAAAAAGATTTCAGTCACATCTGGGACTCGAACCTAGGACCTCTACCTATCCGGGGTAACCGCTTAACCAACTCAGCTAATGAGACCAGTTCAATTTACGCCATTTACACCGATATCATACTTCATGTTCAAGATTTGTTAATATTATCCTCCATTTTTATAAATCCATTTTTATAAGCGGTTACCCCGTATAGGTAGAGGTCCTGGGTTCGAGTCCCAGATGCGACTGAAATCTTTTTAATTTCTGTTGTTTTTTCGGTTTCGTGGTTCATTTGGGATGTGTTAATATTATCTTCTTCATTGATTACAATAACAATTAATAATAAAATGTGTGTTCATTTGTCTCATTTTACTCTTTGATGAATATATTCTTATTTTATTAAAACATTAATAATGTATGGGTACTGTTAAAATATCAGATTTTTGTTATGTCTAATTTTACTCTATATAGCTTCAGTAGATAGTCGTGTTTTCGACTTCCAAAAACTCAGTGCTGCGATAAAATCAAAACGTTACTCTACATTTAACCCACACATGAAATCATGGTTTTACACCCCTAAAGCAAAATTTCAAAATATACTACAAAAAGTCTAAGATACTACCTAAAAGTCTAAGATACCTAGCTACCTGTCTGGGGGTGTTCATAACAGAGTGCAGCCATCCGTACTAAAATAAATGAGTGTAATATATTTAAAAGTTTTCTTAATTGTTAAAACAAACTTCCCAATAACTGAATTATTTCATATCCGTTCAAAAATCCTTACAACCTTTTTTCGAACGCTCATTCATTAGTCTATTGTTTTCTGGACAGTATACTTTCTCATATGATGTACAATATTCGTTGAATGAATTGAATTTAGGTAGGTAGGTAGTAATACTATAATTTTCTGGAAAGTAAGTATACCTACTCATTACGCCTTACTTCGCCACCGACTAGCCAGCTTCTGGGGCAGGACACGGAATTCAACCAACGCCATTGTCGTGGCTGCATCCGCGTGGCTCAGGTCTCCACTCAATGAGCGATGGATGCGGATGATGCGACTCCCACCCTGAAGACGATCTATCAAATTAAATTTATTTAATTTATTCTATGTTACTATTATCTATTAAGTTTTTCATTTTATTTTGATGTAATTATCTTTTCGTAATTATTATATCTATTTTTTTCACTTCTTCTCATGTGTTTTTATATTACTATTTAACCTTTTTATATTTTTATTATTATTATTATTATTTATTTTCATTTTTTTAAATTTTATTTTATTGTATTCATTTCTCTTTTTATATTGTATATATTTTATGTGATATGGCAGACTGGGTTTGCACTACACACCCAGTCCTGATGGATTAAATACTAATAATAAAATTATCTTTTATGCCAAAGTATATAATTTTGTTGTAGTACTTGTGTAAATCAATCTGTCGACTTTGTCCGCTATACCACGGGGATAAACCCATTTTGTGAAAAAATACTCAATAAATTAACGTAATATTTTTTAGTAAAAAAACCATTACATAATATTCATCGAATGGACTGAGGTTATTACTACTGCGAGGTAGTTACTGCGTTGTGGCTGCGTTGCTGTCGGCTAAACCTAGTTTAGTGTGTAGGTATGTAGTATGTAGGTACGCCTAAACTGGTAGTATCCGTTACAGTAATTAAAGCAGTTAAGCGGACGCTTATCAAACGTCACACAGCCGTTAATTAGTGGCAACACAGCGGCTGAGGACGGTGGTGGCGGCCGCGAGCCCATTTTACATCGACTAATGTAAAGGGAAACCTAGTAGTTACCTATAAATACAATGGAAAGAAATTTTATTTGCCATAAAATACATTTAACTGCAAAAGGAGAACAATCCAAGGCCAATCATAATATTTTGATGATTTGTATAGTGGAAGATACTCTCAGTATCGCCCTGGTGAAAGACCACCATTCAGAATTGAAACGTTGCTTAAAATGGCTTTTAGCCATGTTTGGTGACCAGATCTAAATAGCCAGGTATTTCCCCACCTTCCTCTTCCCCTTATCCTTCCCATCCCCAATACCTTCTCAGCCTCACAACATTCCCCAAATGGGAATGCCATAGTCTCACTGGCTCCAGATGGTTGGGAGCAGTTGCGACTCTTGTGCGGTATTCATATAAAAAAAAAACATATCGTCGTTTTTGAGAAAAGTTACTTCAAGGGCGCTGTACAGATGTTCTTTTTCGTTTTTCCATCTTATCTTATTATTAACTATAGACAATCTATTATTTCTGCTTATGGCTAACAAATTGCATTCACCGGTTTATGGATCGAATAGTAGATACTGTCAGTATCGGCCTGGTGAAAGACGACCATTCAGAATCGAAACGGTGCTTGAAATGGCTTTAGCCGTGTTTGGTGACCAGATCTGAATAGCCAAATCCTTCGCCATCTTCATCTTCTTCATCTCATTCCCCTCCTCAATATCTTCAACCTCACGACATACCCCAATTGGGGATGCCATAGTCTCTCTCTAGGCGGTTGGGAGCATGTAGAACTCTCGTGTGGTACTCACAATAATACAAAAAAAAAAAAAACAAATTAAATGGACAATGCATTTGACCCATGAACTTGATGCTTTAAAATTTTTAGCGCCTTTCTTCGAAGTCGTACAAAGTCAATTCTTGTTTTATGACAGCGTGTAATTAAGTTAGACCATGTTATTACGATATCTGAGCATGAGTAAAAAAAAATTCATTGAACCTCATTTTTAATACAAGAAAAATAAACAAGCATTTTAAAGGAAATTAATCTACAGTTTTCAGGTATTTTCTAGGTTTGTATAGTGTCGTTTAGGTAATATCTCGCTATTGTTATTTATTTATGAAAATCCTTTACTTTTTATTATTAATTTGTGATTCTGCGTGCTTTTTTAAGCTATCGTTATTTCTAACCTATATAAGGTGATTTCATATAACACATATAAAAATTATTTATTATCCTCTGAAATCGTAGCATTGAATTATAAATAGTAATGGATAAAAACCTGTAATGGTATGGAAGGAAATATTTGGATTAAACCTAAGTTATATTAAATTAATAAATAAATAAGAATAACTTTTAAATAAATTAAACATTACTTTGTATTCACCACTTTATTAATATATAAATATCAACATGTTTCGGAAGCGAAGCTCTCCTCATCAGGATACACAGTATACTAAAATAATAATGTAAGACCAGACAAATTATAAACATAAACAAAAAATTAAAAATAATTGATGAAGGTAGGTAAGTAACTAATTAAAAATGAAAAGTATATATTTTTTAGGTACTGTGTATCTTTCTGAGGAAGTAAACAAAGGGGTGTAAACAAAGTAATTCTTCTGACTTTATTAATAATGACGCCACAAAATAACTAAAAATCTATTGAAGAAATTATTAAACTAATTTAAATTAGTCAAACTAGAAAATATCTCATGAAGATATAGAGCCGACTAATAAGAATATATTTGTAAAAAGCATTAACTTTGTGGCTCGCCATAATTTACAATAAAAAACACATAAATTTGTTGTAGACCACAACAGTCTACAACAAATTTATGTGTTTTTTATTGTAATAAGAATATTGTCAGTGAGAATGATTTGTGTGTTGTCAAAAAAAATTCAGAATAATTTAAATGAAAAATGTTTTTGTTTCAAGCCACTTTATTTTATTTATATATATTTCTGCATTCGACCTTTTTCGGTTGGACTCAACCTTCTTCAGGAATGTACACATATAAAACATATATATGTGTTAAGTAGCTTAAAACAAAAACATTCTCCATTTAAATTATAATGTCAACCCACAAAGTGATTGCTTCTTTCGATAAACATTTAGAATATTAAAAAAAAAATTCAACTGTCTAAAAAAGAGTTCTATGTGGTTTGGTGCGATGATGAGCATTAGTAAATGTCCCATGGCGATGTTTTGGTTGACTTGACCCGCGCGGACCGGGCCGTGTGAAATAATTATATTCAGTGGTTTATCATCTAAACAATATTACCCCGCGGCTGCCCAGTTAAATGGTCCATGATGAATGGACCAGCCAGCACCCCGCGCGTAATGCGACGCACCACTCATTTAAATCTCGTATGAATGTTCTCTGCGCTGATCACTGTGAGTAATTAATAGATCATCGCAGAATGCAGAACTCATGAGGATTTGTGGAAAAGGCATGAATGGAAATTAAAAGCTATAGGACTCATTTACATTTGTCGAGGATTCTTAGCATAATTGTTTACTATAATTTTTCAATGATTTATTTAGTATTTTAATTTATTACGATTAAATTATTGAAGCTTATATACCAAATTGTAATAAACTTTGACAGAAAGCAATCACTTTGTGGTTAATTATAATAAAATTTTAATAAAATATTATTTCTCATATTACCCCACTTCAACCCCCATCAACGTTGACGTTCCCTCCCTCTCTTCTATGTTTCCCAACTAATTCTTTTTAAATTTAGTATGTATTTTTACAACCCTGAAGAAAGTTCAGGCTGATCCGAAACCGGTTGGTTTATATATTCAATAAAGTGGTGTTAAAACAAAATTATTTTACTCCTCGTAAAATTTTGATATTTTAGACTTATCCTAATAAATTGAATATTATTTATTCTAAACTTGTCGAAAAGTCAAAAGATGTCCCATATACTCGTAAATATAAAAAACACTATCTAAATTGTAATTATTCCGGTAGAACTTTTCAATCACACCAAAAGATGGCAGCCATAACATATGGAAAATAATTTAAGATCACGTTAGCAATTCTCAAAAGATTATGAAATTGATAAAAATGACCTAATGCAACTAGGTCTCGATAGCTCAATTGGTAGACGCACTTGACAGAATCTTGGTTCGTATTCCAGTCGCGACCGTTACATCTTTTACTATTTGATCGTCTATTTCAGGTTTCGATTGAGAATTGCTGATAATATATCTTTTTCGATGATTATGCATAAGAGTTCTTACTGCCTCGAGTCAATGAAACTATGGCTTCTCCATTTTGGGGAACAGAACAGCAAGAAGGGAAGGGGGCAGAAGATAGTCTGGAAAAACCTGGCTATTCAGATCCAATTACTAAATATATCGTCTCGTTTGATAGCTCCGTTGAAACCTCTGCCTCTGTCTCATGACGCAAGTTAAAGAAAAAAGGGCTCTAAAAGCTAAACTATAAAGCTATTTCAAGCCACGTTTCGTCTGAATGATGTTGAGAACAATATGTGAACAGTTAAATAACACACATAGAAGGCCTATTTTTTTAAATTTCAAATTTGGTTTCGACCATTGGGTTTAGAGCCGAGAAGTTAGCTTGAGAGATTAGCTACGGAGGTCACCGATATAATTATAGAATAAATACATTCTCTGATAAAATTGCACGATATGAAGACAACTACTACCACCGGGTTCCATCATTTTTCCAAGTGGTCGCCCAATCCACGTTACCGATTGGGAACAGCAATCCCGAGGCACCGCTATAAATTCCCCGAGTATTGACACATCGGAAATATTGCTTCGGTATTTCACCTGTCTCTGGGAGCATCCACTCAGCTCCGATAGAACACCATCGAGAGATTTGAACGAGGATTCTTTTGGCGGGAAAATGATTTGGGAGAGCCATAGATAACCGAGAGCTTCGCAAGAGGGTCGACAGGGGAAAGGGGGATGGAGATGAAGGAAGGGGGTGGTTCGAGCTCCTGCGACACCTGCGCCCGCTAAAAGCACTGCTGAATCAGAGCCTCGGCTGGCATATGAGCCCTGCAAATTGAATTACCTCCGGCTAATGTACTGCCTCTGGTTCGCTCTGTGAAATACGGAACGGACTCGTAAAAGCATAATGTCTCGTAAAGTCAAATGGGGCAATCAGGATAGCGCCATTTGTTGTTTATCAACTTTACGGCCAAAGTGGGGATTGATAGCACGCAGGCTGCTCTTGTTCCTACCTGGCGGTTATTATGTACTATTACGAGGAACTTTACTTTTTAGCCAGCTGAGGTAGGCATTCTCCTAAATAAGTTGAACGTTATACCCTCTTCAACGGATAACTAACGTAATTTATTTAGCCATACTTTTCTTCAGTGATTTAATGAAGGATATTACTCATCCTTCCTCCCCGAATACAAAATTATCTGTAAAAATTAAACACATCCCTATACTTTACAGCGATGACAAAAATTGACGTAGTAATTACTGATTTTTTTTTCTAAATACTCGTATTGCTATTCAATGCGAATGTGCCAAAAGAAGAAAGTCATAAATAACAACACCCATTTGTTAAGATCAATTTAATCCGGAAAACGTGTTTTAATTTGATCATAATAAATAACCAAAAAAATATGTATTTACTTAATCATTTTCGGCTACGAAAATTATCATCAATTTCCCTAATTTCAATCTAAGAACTCAAGCACACTTAAATTCATGATCTCCATGGTCATATAATTTAGTAAAAACACAATTTTTTTGACAGTTAATAAAATAATAATGTAAATTGATGGCATCTCTATCATGGTATTTTTAATTATCTCACTTTTTCTTTCACACACAGAACCAGTGGCAAATCTCATTGGGACTTCAATCGTAGTTTTAAAAAAAGCGAGCAAAAATTCCCTCATCATGAAAAAAGCCTATGTTGGTCTTTTACATATTATATGTTAGATTTCATGGAATTTGATCATTTCACTGCACGAGAGATTAGCATCAAGATCTAGCAACAAGATACAATTCATTAAAACATCTGTGGCTAGTAAATAATATAACGCCTTAAGTCGCAAAAAATAGTTTTAAATACGAAAATCAGATTTTATACAAGATGCTGTTCATTCCGGTTTTTTTTATATAAAAAAGTAACATCTTCAATAATTAAATTATTTTAATAACAACTTAAAACACGATAATCACACAAAAAATCTATTGATTCTCTCAAAACACTGTTCCGTACAAATTTGATATTAACAAATCCCATAGTTGCTGCGCACCCAGGCGGCTAGTGGATTCCCAAGGTTTGCACGCTCGCGCGGTTTGCCGCTGAAGCGCCAGTAGTATGTTTTGTATGAACCATTTCTTAGGACAGAAAGTCCCATAGTGGCTGAATTCATAACGCATGTATGGAATTCATTTCAAGATCGCTCTCGGGTATTATTACCAATACGGACGGGTGGATTTTTTAACACGGAATTTGAATGGAACTCTGTTTAAAGTGTTGTAAAACTATGATACAAGTTTGTCTCTGCACAAACGCCCTTTAGAAAACCGCCACTGCACAGAACTGATCCTCATTTCTCCAATTTGTATTTACTAGAATCATAATGTAGATAGCATAGGATGAATGAAGTATGCATGAAGAACATGCTGATGATGAATGTAAGTAAGTCTAAAGTCATGGTGTTTGAAAGAGAGAGTACGAAAACAGTGTGCAATATAGTTGTGAATGACGAATACTTGGAGCAGGTCGATGAGTTTGTATATTTGGGAAGTGTGTTTACGAGAGATGGAAAGACTGATAGGGATATTGAAAGAAGGGTGAATGCAAGAAACTCCATTAACGGAGGACTGAACGCGGTTGGCGCTAACAAAAAGTTGTCCAAAGAAGCGAAGCTAGCAGTCCACAATGGAGTGCTGATACCAACCCTGATATATGGCAGTGAGGCATGGAATTGGCAGAGGAAGGATGAAAGTAAACAGAATGCCGTAGAAATAAGATCTCTGAGACGAATGTGTGGTAAAACCATGTATGATTGTTTGAAAAATATTGAAATTCGTAAAGAATGCAAGGCTGATGTATGCGTAATGAGTAAGATTAAGAAAGGGACGCCTAGATGGTTTGGGTATGTGGAGCGAATGAACGAAGAAAGGAGTGTAAGAAGAATGTATGACGCGAATGTGAATGGAAGAAGTAGCCGGGGACGCCCGAGGAAGACATGGCACGATCAAGTGAATCAAATACTTGAGTCGAGCCATGTCAGAATTCGGAATAATAGAAGAGAATGTGTGAGACGATGAATGTGAATGAAGCAATAAGTATATGCCAAGATCGAGTTGTTTGGCGGTCCGTCCTCTCTGCCTATCCCTGCGGGGAAACGGCGTGATGGTTAGTTAGTTAGTTAATAATGTAGAATCAGGCAAATCATTTAAAAAAGATTCTTGCTTGTGTAGTGGTGCACACCGATGGCGGTTTGAAATAGTTTGGAACACCCGCTTCCGCAGATCTCCCTATCCCGCAGAGGTCCTACGATACAGTACGCAACTACACACACAAGAATCTCTTTAAAATGATTCTGATGATGATTCTTGTACTATCCATGAAAATAAAACTAAAATTTATGAACAGAAAGTGGATCGTAAATCAATTTGGTAACCTTTGCCGTGGGTACACATATAACACTCATCCAATCCTGCATCGCACACTTCTCTGTTCTAATATCAATTCTGCTTCACATTTGCACAAAGCAATTTCGAAGTCAGATATGTTTCCGAAATTACACAACAGGGAAATTTGAATACCTGTCAATGTTGCGCGGCTTATAGCCAGAGGAAACTCTCCCAACTAGGTACCCGGAGCACAGCAGTCGGAGGAGATACCCGTACCGCTGCTCCATTAGCCTTTCCATGCAACGGTACTCTTTATCGTCTACAAGGGAAATGCTTTATTCCTAATGCTCCATATAAAAGGTTTAAAAAACAATATCGGATAAGAATGTGGATGCGGCGCAATTTTTCATTCGGCTGTTAAAAACATGTTTGCTGAGTCGTTAAAATCGGGATGAATTCGTTTAAATATTATTCAAACAAAACTATGTAGAATGTAGTTGGGTTCATTCACTCAAAATTGGAAGTCTTCAATGTAACAATATGATTTGATTAATCTATTTAAGTAATCAACGCGCCACATCTCCGAAGATGTGGTCCGTTACCAGAGAGGATGGATGGATACAACTCAACTCATGACATTCACCCCTTGCTTCTCATGCATATTGTTTTATTATTTTTTTTAAAGACAAATATTCCCTGGTTACGACAATATTTGAAAATCTCCTACTACCATCACAGTAAGCGGTTGCTTGTGTCGTAATGGAGGACTCCGCCAGCCGAGGAATTGAACTCGCAACGCCTGGGTGAGATCCAAACACGATGCCAACTCAGCCACTGACCGGTCTTTATTGATTTTGGTCTTTATTGTTTTATTGATCTGATTATTGACAATATACAACTAAAGTGGTTGTTTTTTTTAATGCAAGTACCACTCAAGAATCCCAGCCACCCCCAACCGCCTGGAGCCAGTGGGACTATGGCATCTTCAATAGGGGTATGTTGTGAGACTGGAGGAAAAATGAGGGGAAGGAGGGCAGTAGTGAAGCACCTAGCTATTCAGATTTGATCACCAAACACGGCTAAAGCCATTTCAAGCAACGTTTCGATTCTGAATGGTGGTCTTTCACCAGGGCGATACCGAAAGTATCTACCAGTCTCGAACGTGCCTCAAATGTTCTATGTATTATTTTCAATGAAAAAATAAATTTACGTTTTGAAATAACACAAATTAATAAAATAAAATTTAATTGCGTGCCATGTCTTTTCGGGCCGTCCCTGACTTCCTCCATCCTCCTGTGAGTAATATATACTCGGCACGTTGTCTATTCGCTCTACGGGTCTAAACCATATAAGCGTTCCTTTCTTATTTTGATTCCTTTGTTTACACAATCAGTACAAATAATATGCCGGAATCATCATCCCGCTAAACGTCGTTTGACATGACTTCAACAATATTTAATAAATAGAATAACTATGTACCCTTCGTCCTCTTTCCCTTCTCCTTCCACAATTTTTTCCCACCTCATAAAATTCCGTTTTGGGGGTGCTTTAGTCCCACTGACGGTATTGGGACTCTTGTGTAGAGTCATGCATGTAAATAAACTGTTTAGAACACCTACCTTGTTCCATAAAAATCCTACGAAGGTTAATTAGCGTTTATTAGATAGGAAATGGGAACTATACTTTATTTGAGACGATCGTCCTTTACCGGTTACCCCAACTGCCGAGAGCCCGGATGGCCGAACGTTATTTTGTACCGGTTCCTTTGTGTTTAAAAAAAGCCGAGTTTGAAAATCGTTCGCCAGATTAAATTTACATATTTTTCAAACCGGCATTTCATTTTTACCAATTCCACCATCAGATCGCCCCACCTGGGTGATACCTTGATACCGTGATGCCTTAATACACCGCTGCTACCCACCAGCCATATTCCCCAAAGAATGGAAAACAATCTTCTCGGCTTGTATGGTACGTGGAGCGGGATATAAACCGGGTGGATAATATGTAGATGTGAAGTGGGAGGCTAGGAGCCGCCCAGCCGCCCAGCCGCCCAACCGGCCACGCATGCTCTACAAAAAGGGATTGAAGTAATCACATTTTGGTTGGTTGATTTCTAGAATGCTCCTCGGATGCTGTGGGCGGGAAAGAGTACAGCCGCTACTAGCTGGTCCCCGTGCCGTGTCTCGCGAACCACTCTCGACTGCTCGACTTACATTACGTGGGGAGGCAGAGGCAGTAAAAAGGTTCGACGATATTGAACATACGAAATGGTGACATTCCAAAGATAACGAAAAACCGATGCATAAAAATGATGTTTTCTAATGATTTAGATTGGCCAATGAAATAATAATCTTTTCATGTAAATAATACTTCAGAGTGTAAAGTCACTTCTTTCTAGTAAAACTATTTTTTATTCTTCGACTTCAGTGAAATATCGTAACTTGAAGCTATTCATCAACTTCAATTTGATACTTAATTGAACAATATATTAAATATTAAACAATAACTTGGTTAAACAATATTTGAAATTATTTAAATAATTTCTTTATTTAACCGACCTCCTTCGCACAGACTCGAGTAGGTTTATCGAGTATTTTAGGATTCAAACTTAAAGGTGGCTAGTAATTTCAACTGCTAGACGGAGGTACTTAAGATCTACCATATAGAATTACAGATATAATTGGAGAGTCTGCCAGCCCGATTTAGAACGCTCAGCTTTTTGGAAACCAGATTATTTTAAAGCCCTGACTCCGAGTTAAGCGGCTGCGAGATATATTTTTTTTCATTTCTAGCAACTTAACTGATTGTCTATTAGCTAAAATATGTATTTGTCAGACGGACTTGAGGCCTTTCTGTGTCAGCGTCAACGTATGCTATAAAAAAAATAATTAAGAACTTAACAAAAAACCGTTTTTTTATAGTGATGATGTAGAGTAATGTGCCACCCCACATAAATAGGGCTTAACGCAAATTTCTTATGCGAATATATTTCACAAACCTTTGGAGACATACATAATAACAATAAACGATTCATAAGAACAACGATACTCCAAACAACTTTATGTTTCACACATGTCGATTCTCACATCTTATTTGAGAATTTGTTTCGGTACTTCCAGTGGGGGGTGGGGTGGAGAACTAGTGGGGAACTGGGGGGCAAGGGGTGTTCAGAGGGCGGGAATAATGCATTCAAATGTGAGCAATCCAAAGTGAAATAACCGATTCCGGGCCCCTCCCGGGGGTCCCATATCGGGTCCGTTTTATTTTTTCATATAACGCCTGGCGCCGCTAAGTGAACCGGGTCCGGAATCGCAGCCCAGCCTTTGAATTGCAAATTGTTCCGCAGAACGGAGGACGGCCGTAAAAAGTGGCGGAAAATCCAGAAAGCAAATGAAACTCTTGGCTTTTGTATCAATGTTGAATTATTGTATCCGGCGGAGCGTCAAATCTTTTGTGGAATGGATAAAAGATTCGTGAATCTCTTATTTTATCCGGAACTTAAAAGAATATAGTCCGCTGTCTGATGTAAGTTGCTTCGTACTCGGAACCTTTACCCACTGGAAATGTTAACGTAGACGTATCGAGCACGGAGAAAATAAAATCTTCACTTCTTTGCAAATGGATTAGACGAACATTATTCATCTGATTTTTTTCTATAAAACCGACGAAAACGTTCCAAGAGTATTAGTCGCCTAATTACTACTTATAAGAATACTTGGCTATTTTTTACAGCCCTCTTTTTGTCAAATATTACCTCAAGAGTGTTTTGCAAATCAAGGAAAATCAGTGTTTTCTTTCTTAATTAAGCCGTCTTGAAAAAGACTATAATAAATGACAATTATTAGTGTGTACCTGGAAAGAAATACTTAACCTCCTTGCTGTGTATATATTTACATAAGGTATTTAGATTATTTGGAATTGTGATTTAACTTATAAAAATATATTTTTTAAATAGATAGAATCAGAGAAAATAAATAGAGAAATAGAAAAACTTGAGATTGAAGATTAGGATTTGGCGATTCGAATAGAATTTTATTTTGAATCATCCTATTAGGTGCGGGAGAGGGAATGTAAATACATCAACAAAGCCTTTCTATTTTTCCTTTGCCGATAATAAATTACAAGTCAGCACAGCTGCACGTTGCTTTTATGTGAATCCTTCGCCAGCCGTTCATCTTATTATCATTTAGCAGGAAAAGCGCTTGAAGCTCGCCATGTGTGGAGTGAATTAATTTGTCGAGCCAAAGACAGTGGCCAGAGAGCCGTATCTACTGCGACACCCCAATTACCCCCTTTAACCGCCCCTCCCGGGGATCCTTCAAGTCACCCCGCTCCACCCCCACACTTACCCCCTTTAGATAAATACTACCGCCTGACCAGCCAACCGTGTCGCGACTAAAATACTTACCACGAACGATTGCAGGCTTCAAATGGATTACACTCGTGTACGTAAGAATAGAATCAGAGGTACATATTTCTACTTTACAGGGCTGCTGTAATTTTGATAGGTTATCTTAAAAATTCAATCCAAAACAGCGGATGAAGCAATTCTATTGCTATTAATATTGCTTTTTTATTGCTATTAATTGACGATCCCCTTGGTTGAATATGTTGAGCTTGAAATGGCTTTAGCAATGTTTAGAGACCAGATCTGAATAGCCAGGTACTTCCCCACCTTCCTGTTCCCTATCGATCGCCTCTTCAATATCTCAGAATATACGCCAGTTGGGTATGCCATAGTCTCAATGGCTCCAGACGGTTGGGAGCAGTTGGAACTCTGGTGAGGTAATCACATTAAAAAAAAAATACAAAAAAATACTGTTGAATTAAGAAGGATGCAAATTTTTAACAATATTCTCAGATTTCTAGTTTCTCCTTAAATGGACTTTTCAAAGCCTTCAAAGAATTCGTGATATCTGAAATGATTTATTTTGTGAGCATTATTTTTAAAAAATGTCTAGATAGGGTCATATTGTTATGAAAATTAGAAAGGTACCTATAATAATTCAAAATGCTATCTTCAACATACAAACAGTTAGTACCTACCTACATAAAGGAATTAAATTTATCTACCGATTCCCTTAATATAAATATTCACCACCTGAACATATTAAAGTACACAGGGAAGTACTTACTTCGATTAGTTTGCAAAAGTGAATGATACTCAATGCTTCATAAAAATCTCATTGCGTCGTTTAATAAAACTTTATTAAAAATTAAAATTCAAGCAACCCTTCTGAATAATTTGACCTTAAGAGCTAGCAGCCCTGAGCAGCGAGCAGTGACCAGTAGCTCCTCCCTCTAGCTCTAAGGACCCGAACCAGATGGAAGACCATCCCTTGTGAGGGAATAAAAGCGGACATGCCAAACCAACCTTAAAACAAGACACCAAATGGGATGACCGCTCGCACATTAACACGGGGTGGTTCAGAGCGAAGGAATAAAAATTGAGAAAAAAAAGGATAATAATATTAAAGTATTATTCGCGACTATACGAGCTGCAACTCTTCACCCTGTTTGTTTTTTTTTGTACCCAATATCTAAGATTTCAATTTATATTGATCGAAGTGTTAAATGTGATATAAATTTATTTAACATAATTGAAGCTCTGTACTATATATTTCTAAAGTGAAATATTTTTGATATTGTATTGTAAATATCAGTAGTCACTATATATGTGATTTTACCCCAGGAACATTTTTTTGAAGAAATATAAAATTAGGAACTAAACGATAATATGATGTTTTGTTTTATTTTTTTATCAGCTAAATATTTATTTATTTAATATCAGCAGTATAAATATACCATAAACAATAATTTCATACCACAGTTAACTACAATTATAATAATATAGCATAAATAATTTTTTTTAAGTATCTATTAAATGTGGCATTAGGTCGTACAATGACAACATGACGAAAGCATAAGTTCATGAAGGATATATAGGTAAAGGATATGCGTACATATAAAATATATAGAAAACTTTGTTTAAATTAATATTGATTGAAAGTATATGATTGTATAGCCTTCTTGTACTTACCTGCCATGCAGTTAAATAGCGTATTTACTACTTCAGCGTATTTACTACTTCATGTAATTGAGGTAAAGACGAGTGTTTGTAATGCTCAGTCCTGGTGTTGTTACATTTAAACAGGATTTTGGAACGATTGTGTATAATATAATATAATATAATGTTTTAAAGCGCCATTACTCATGATGTAAATGTCGTTAAGAGCTGAAAACAATTAATATTATAAGAGAACTATTAAAAGTTAGCTTATTACAATATATGCGAGTATACATTTGTGCTTAGTAGCGGCTGTGAAAAAGGAATGCAGATTTGTTGAAAATAATAAATAATAAATAATAAAAAATAAAAATAAAACATTTGTTACTAAATATGTTTTGTGGTAAAAATTCGAGCAAAATGCTACTGATTACTTTAATCAAATTTATGATTACAAAAAAAATATTAAACAGAACGAGTATTTAACAGCAACACCACACACCATCCTGAACCACCCTCGACTCTGCCAGAAATAGTATTTATCCCATGTCCAATTTTCTTTATGGTTTTAATTAAACGCTTTCCACTCAACCGTCCTGAGATGCCTACATATTAGTACGTATTAGTGAGCCAAGGCCTGACTTGTAAAGGTTTTTCGTTTGCTTTGTCCACTCCAAGGATTTTTCATTAACCGTTCTACTCGGTGAACACAATGATTTTTTGCGACATTTGGCACGATTTCATTTAGCAGAAGTACGCCCTGTTTTCTTAATTAATTTAATGGTTTTATAATACTGGCAAACTGATTAAGTAGAAAGAAGGATTCGAGATCGAGATTAGGCGGTTTGGAGAATGTCTGATTAAAATTTAGAATCCATGCTCAATCAACAAGTCGGGCTTCCAAAAAACTTGAGAGCATAATAATATGAGGCGGTAACATGGACAATAATAGAAGTATAATATAAATACATATATTTGTTTTAAGTCACTTCAAATTATTGGTCGACCGGTTTCGGAAGTACCCTCCCTTCATCAGGACTCTATCAGTTATATTAAGTGTTTTTTTGTTTTTTTGTTATGTTATTGGCTTTCACCCATTAAGGGCGATCTCGGCCATGTATAATCAGTTAGTTTTTAATTGTACAGATTGTTCTTAAAATTAGTCACTTTTAAACAAGATATAATATTTGGGCAAATAAAATTGAAGCAGATAAGTTAGATAAGTTAAACAGTGTAAATTTATGTGTTTTTAATCCCCAATGAGTTAAATTTTAATGCCATTTTTATAAATGTATTTTGCTAATAAATTGTTAATTTGGGGGGAGTTGAGACTTAGAAGGCAGGGAATACTGGTAGGGAGATCAATTTTAAGTTTTACCAATTCATGCATAAAATTTGGAAATTGGTCATTGATAGGACATTCAAAGAAATTATGGTCCAGAGTGTCCTCTGACCCACAATCACAGTAAGGCGAGCTGACTATATGGAATCTGGCGAGATGACTAAGACAAGAAGTGTGACCTAGTCTCATTCGAGTTATGGAGGAAATATATTTTTTGGCATGCAAGTGTATTTATGAAACCAGGGCTTGACAGGAATAAACGGTTGTATTAATGAGTACTGATGACCTTTTGTTAGAGAAGCTATTAAGAGAAGTTTTTAAGTGGTTTAAACAAATTTATGTGTTTATATTATAATTATGGCAAGCCACAAAATAAATGCTTTTTAAGAATATGAAATGATAGAAGTATGTATGTTTGTAGGGAAAATCAGCGCCTTAGAGATGTACATAGTAAAGGCAACGAAATCTGAATTTCTATCTAAGACCATAGACAAATGCATAGATAATAGATACAGGAAGATGGGCCATGAACCATTATTCAGCTCGTTACATACTCGTACTGTTGGAATAATAGCGGCGCCCCAGCTTTGTTTACGCCCACACATCAAACGCAATACTTTCATTGGCTCTGCCGCTTTGATAGTTTCTTACAATTTGGTCGTACGTAGCTCGGCGACAATCGGCACGCTTCTATACAATATCTCCCTTTGTTTTATTATCTATAAACAAAAATGTATTCGTACCAAAGAGTCACGGCAGTACCGAATAGCCATTTGAATTTCGGCACCTTTGGAAATATTGTTTTAAAAATATGCATGCTCCAGCATACGTAAGCTTTAAAACAATAAAAACAAATTCTATCAGCTTTACAAAGCTTTTACACGCAAAAAGGTACAGAAGTGATCACCTATTCCATCATGGTCTACATAGCGCAATGGTCTACTGATCAGAGTTTGAGTCGGAAGGTTGCAACCTCCCCGGTTGATTATTTGCTGCGACAATCTAAAATGAATGTCTTGTTAAATATGTGGGTCTTGCTAAATTTGTCATTTTAATGAGTTTTTAAAAATCTTACAAAAACGGTCCTACGTCTATTACAAGGAATGTTTTTTTTTAAATATAGTTGGAAAAATCTTAAATTCTAAAGATTCATCTTCGTGCAAGAAAGAAAAACAAAAATGTGATAAATTCTCAGTAGTTTACCCACTCCCGTAAATACTACTAAACACCGCCCATCCCGACCTCCCATGACAGATTGTTGATACGGTTTATGTTGGAGGAGACTGTTCTGTGTCCGGGGACTCTGTCACATAATTAATATTTTTTCAGGTTATCTCGGGACGGACATTAGTTTGAGGGAAGAAGACGACATTACTATTATTTGTTCTATAACGCCTTGGACTGGAAAGCGGCAATCCCTTGCCCACGTCCAGGGATGATTAATACAGAGACTGAGGAGAAACATAAACCAATGTCACTTGCTTTTATGATCAGACACATGAAAGCACTTTCATATTATTTCAATCGGTATCTCCACAATTCGTAACGATCACTAAATACTGTGTGTAATCTTTATTTTTGCTGGTAGTAAAATGATACACATATTTCTAAAATGATCTAAAGCCAGTGTTACAGGTTATTTTTTTACCTATTGAGTAATCCATAGGCAATTAATTGTGTACGCTATCTAATCAAAAACAAACTAATGAGATACTTGCGCAATGACGGAGAAAATGGCTCGCAGTGGAACCTAAGCTTTGGGCCACTCGGCTACGAGCCGGTCTTATCATAACATTTCTGTGAATCTGCATTATTATAATATTTGATTGTTGTTTAAATTATTGAAAATCTTCTCATTTGACGTCAATTTATGAGCTCTTTTCTAGCGATATGAGATATGAGAATCAGATTCAATTTTAGATATTATTAGCAATTTATATTTTTTATTTATTTAATTTAAAATTTGAACAAATCGTTGTACATTAGACAATGATGGTGTTTATCAAAACGAATTAAGGCAATGCAATGGGAAGTAATGCAAAATCGTGTGTTTTCGGTTTGAGAATTTGTTTGCCTAGAAATATCATAGGTGATTGAATTAAATACTGCAAGCAGATCACACCTCAGCCTATCATTTAACCGTGCATTTTTTTGGTATGTCCTTTTATAAGCTTAGAAAAAAAATGAAGTATGGGACATTAAAAAAATGTTTGAAGCGCAAAATCTCCTACTTATGAACACCTTTTCCACTATTTTCGTATTGCTCATTGTGGTAAATAAAGTTTCTTAGAATATGACCGTAAAACATTTTAATAATTAGGTCTGAGCTTTACAGAATTGAATAAAACACGCATTTTGGTGATGTTTTTTTGCTGAAATCGAAACATGCGGCCGATGTACAGCGGGATTTTCAACCTTGTCGCCACCTGCATAAGGAGCGCGTGATTTCGTTAAAATTTTAGCCGGTGGGTGGCCTTAAAAGGTAAGTACCCGCGCAACTGAGTTGGGAACGTCCTAAATTATTTACATAATATGTCAGCATTCACCAACCTTTCATATTATACAAGTATAAACTCTTTGTAAAATAATCAATTAATAATATAATGTTGTAACCCACTTTATATAGCTTTTAAGTATAATTAAAGCTACATAACTATACATAGTTAAATCATTAGTAAATTATTAGATCTTAAACCCAGCAATATATAAAATCACGACCTATCACCAAATTGTAGATAAAATCATTTGTTGTCAACCCAGTCACAAAAATATAAAAATACTATAACTTTAAGCAAAAATCTACTAGTCTGAACATAAATTGAAACCTGTCCGGTTCGGTCAAAAAATTTTGAAATAAAGATAAAAATTATTTTATTATTTATTACTTTTTTATATGAATACCGCACAAGAGTCCCAACTGCTCCCAACCGTCTGGAGCCAGTGAGACTATGGCATTCCCAATTGGGGAATATTGTGAGGCTGAAGGTATTCGGGAGGGGAAGGAGAGGGGAAGAGGTAGGTGGGGAAATACCTGGCTATTCAGATCTGGTCACCAGACACGGCTAAAAGCCATTTCAAGCAACGTTTCAATTCTGAATGGTGATCTTGACCAGGGCGATACTGAGAGTATCTTCCACTTTGGAACGTGCGCAAATATACTATATATATTTTTTAAATTAATTAATTGTGAAACAACACAAATTAATTAAATAAAATCGATTTGAACCCGCGACCTTCGGATTCGTAGTCTAGAGCCTTACCCCTCGACCATGGAGGCCGTCGATGAATTACGATGGAATTCCACCACTAAATTTTAGTGTTATTCCAAAAATAGAAAATACAACCGATTATTTCACTGCATACTACCCACTTATGTGTATACTTTGTATATACTTCAAACATCTGAAAAAATCATACATTTTTTTCTGAAATGTCAGAAATGTAGATATAAACAGTTAATTCTTGGGAACTTACCTACTTGGGTGTTAAAAGTCTATTTTTTTATATGTTTACATACGAATTGTCCGCTCCGTGTGAGTGTATTTGTAATGTTTTGTTCATTGCATGTCGGGCGAGATTAACACTCCTGCAATGTGAATAACTCCTTCGTCAGGAAATAATCGTTCAGTGCAAATGAATCGTACAATGTCGGTGGGGCCCGCTCCCCCGCCCGAGCCCGGGGCAGCCCGAGGCTGTGGCCCCAGCCCCTCACGCGATGCCCCGGGGGATTGTAACTCTTTTTATGTCCAAAGTGGGGGCAGAGGGTTGCTAACCTTTGCCATATCATTATTTATACAATTCAGTTAGTTCCCGATACGAGGAACCGCTACTTACTTTTTGTCGTTCGCCTTTATTACAGTCTTCGATAAATTTGTTTTGACAGTTTAATATTTGCTTGCCGATATAAACAGGGACGACGTAAGGACCTCCAAATGGCTCTTTTCAATATTCTGCGCGATCTCTTATTGTATTAGAATCAAATGAATATTTTATAAAATAATTCATGGGGTTGATAGGTACCCCGATGATTGTATGTTTTATATATGAACAATTTTAGCGTGCCTTTCAAAATTCAGAGTAACTACCTAAGCACTTGCGTAATAAAAATCACAAAAATATAATTATTCGAATGATTATACCTGATGCATAATCAAATAATTTCACAAAATTACATTGACTTATATGTACTCGTATATATCATATAAAAAGGCCAATTTTTCTATAGCGCCGTTTAATGACTAAAATCACCGGAAGGGAGCTTTCAATCTTGTTAAAGTTTATAATACCTTTTAAATAGATATAGTTTTTAGACTTTTCTTAAATGTTGAAAGATCGAAATTTCTTTGCGATGAAAGAATGTGGACACAGTGCATTGAAAGTTCTGTCCCCAAATTTAGGAGCTTTCGTATGAGAGGATTCAACCAGTCTGTTCGACCAGTTGATTAACCAGATGACTTAATTCTATAACAATTTATTAATATTTTTTATGTAATACCGCACAAGAGTTCTAACTGCTCCGATCCAGCAGAATTGTGGTATCGCCATTTGAAGAATGTTAAAGAAATGTAGAGGGGATCAGATCAGGTGGCCTATTACGGATAAGACATTGTCCTTATCCTTAGGCTTAAAGATTTTTGCTTAACTGCGGTTCCAGTTCTCTTGGATGACAGCTGTTATTTAGCAAATGACATCCTTTAAAAATATCGATATTGGCGTAGTTTTAACAAAATAAAAACTCAATATTATACAATATTATACAATGTGTATTGACTTTAAACATTATTTGAATTGAGGTATATAAATAGAGTATACGTTCCTTGCAAGTTCCTTGTAACATATTGTTCCTGCGCGGAAAGTCCGAAAAGGGGTGAAGAGGCTGTCGATGTCGCCCGAATCATTCCGACCGCGAACGAACTCAACGAGCAGACTTCTTGAGTTTTTTTTTACATTAAAATTTACATGAGTAATGATTATTGTAAAACAGACGAAATGTTTTGAAATGTTTTGAAATGACGAAATGCCGAAACAGACACCATTGCTTTTTCATGTAGACATTTGCAGTTATCATTGGAGAACTGTACCCGGCCAGTGCTTGTAATCGACTGAAACCTGTGTTCTCTATAAGATGCCAATTGGCCTCATTTTGGTTGCCCATATTTCGACCGTTGATGTTTACTCCATTTGTATGTGCGACCGGTCAGTGGCTGAGTTGGTATTGTGGTTGGCAAGCGTGGTGAGTTGAATTCCTCGGCTGGCTAAATCCTCCATCACAACACAAGCAACATCTTCCGCTTGCTGTGTTGGTAGTAGGAGATTTTCAGATATTGTCAGGTTATTCGTAACCCGGGAATATTTGGTTTTCTTTTTAAAATTAAAAATATATAATCATTGAAGAAGATAATATTATCATAACCTAAATGAAACATGAAACCGAAAAAACAACGAAAAATAAAAAAGATATCAGTCGCATCTGGGACTCGAACCCAGGACCTCTGTCTTTCGGGACAACCGCTTTACCAACTTAGCTAATGAGACCAGTTCAATTTATGTCATCTTCATCGATATCATATTTCAAAGTCAAAACTTTGTCAGTATCATCCTCTATTTTTTAATCCCGTATTGTTGGCAGCTATCTTTATGATGATTACAAAGTTCTTCACGAACACAATTGCAACCTAGACAGTGTCTCGGATAAATATCCTATTTTTATTTATATGAGACATGTATTGACTTTTTACTAAAAGTCTAAAAAATATTCGATTTCTTAATTTTTAATTATTTTATTGAAGTTTAAAAACCTCATTGTAATATTAAATCCTTGAAGAAGATAATATTAACATAACCTAAATGAAACATGAAACCGAAAAAACAACAGAAAATAAAAATATGTCTATGATTTATTAGTGAGTTATTTCTCGCATAATAATGATATTAAATGAACCAAATTAACTAAATTGCGATGTTTATAAATTACCTTTGTCAAAATCCTGAAATTGAAGAAAAACTGATTTGAATCCCCAAAATTATAACAAACTAAACGTATAATGTAAGTAATAATGAACAACACATGTTAAGTATGTGTGATGAACCTATATTTTTCAATAATACTATGATCATGAAGCCACAAACTCCTTTTGTCATTGACATGAAATCGGAACCACAGTTAAGCAAAACATCTTTAACCCTAAGGATAAGAACAGCGTCTTATCCTTAAAAAGATCCAGAATCGGGCCCCTGGTCACTAAGCACAGTTAAAGGCATCCCATCGATTCTGGATTTGATTCGGTCTTTCACCAGTACGATACTGAGAATCGCTCTAGTATCATTATATCGACATATGGAAACGCCCACGCCGAAACCATTTTATTTGCCCAAGCCGGTTATCGAAACCCCAACCTACAGATCCAAAGCCATGGGAGCTTTTGCTTTAAAGGTCCTGATAAGTTCTAAATAGGATCACTGAAAATAATAATAACAGATACTTCCGGTCGCCTGTTATCAATATTATGTATTCAAACGTCAGGGACTCAAAGCTTTACGTTTTAATTTAATAGATTATCGTTATGAAGTGCGCTCAATGTTTGCCTAATGACTGTCATGCACAAACCCTACATTCACGTCATTTTATAAATAGGTAATTTTATTAGAATGCTCCGGCGGCTCGTGCCGTGCGCTCCCCTATTTGTTTATTTTTCAAACTTTTTGTTTTTACGAAACAATGGGAAAGCAAACAAAGTCTGAATTTTCAGTAAACTGCACGGTTCATAATAGTGGTATTTACTCACGAGAACACAGAGTCATTAATGCCTTACCTTCTGTGTTTTCACAACGCCACGGTTTTCATTTTTGTGCTCAATTGTTTCAATTAGTTCACTTAATGTTGGCCCGGCGGCGTCACTAATTTCGTAAGCAAGTTTTTGGAACAAAGGGGCATTGAAAGTGAGAATGATATTTACTTTGCCGAACGACCAAATCGAATAAATAGAAAAAAAGTCATTAAGATTACAATAAAGAAACAGTAAAATGTTTGCCCCGTCGTAATAAAAATATTTGTTTCATGTTCAATCCATTATTAAGAGTTTTATAAGAAACAACATCAAATTTCCTACCTGAGGGCTACCTACCTACCCAAGAGTACTGTAATTTTTTTTTATATATACGTACCACAATACATTACATAGTAGTTAAAATGTGAACTTATTGGAAGATACCAAATTTCTTCCAATCAACGAACCAACCCATATTTTTGTCTGGAATAAAAATAATTATCTACCATCTTCCACATTGTGTGAAAATTATGAATTTAAGTTATTAAGTTAAGGTAAATCAAAAGATAAAGTAAATTATTATAATAAACTAAAAGTGGAAAAGAAATGAGGAAGGAAAACAATTTTGAGGGTCTCTGTGGTTGAGTGGTTACAAACCTTAGCTACGAATCCGCAGGTCGCGGGTTTAAATCCCGGCGTGCGCAAGTAAATTTTATTTGCTTAAATTGTGTTATTTCACAATTCATTCATTAAAAATAATATGTAGTATATTTTCGGGACGTTCCAGAGTGCTAAATACTGTCAGTATCGCCCTGGTGAAAGACCACTATTCCGAATCGAAACGTTACTTGAAATGGGTTTAGCCGTGTTTGGAGACCAGATATGAATAGCCATTTCATCACTTTTCTTTTCACCCATCTCTTTACCCCCTCACTGCAACCTCACAACATGCCCCAATTGGGGATGTCATAATCCCACTGGCTCAAGACGGTTGGACGCAGCTGGGACTCTTGTGTGGTAATCACATAAATAAAAAAGAAGGAGATTTAGGGGCAAAATGCAACCTACTATTAAAAAAAAAATAAAAGCATTTTTCTTCATGAGCTGTGTGTTTTACTTCTTTTCCAATAAAATTAGCACATTTTTTTGTTAAATAACTTTATTTTTCTGATTGGCCCAATTGTACGATAACGCCTAATGACAATACCAAAAAAGTATTGGTTGGGTGCTATTATTCAACTGCCATACTTATTTATAAACGTCCAATCGACCTCCGCTAGGGCGGGCATATCAGTTCATTTTAAACACCTGACACGGCGATCGAGCTTTCATGTCCGAGCTTTATTTACTCAGTGGGTCATGTTGTGTGCTTTTATTAGATTATTAATATGGGCGGAGGTCACCGGGCAGTGGACACTCCGGCAGGCGAGAAGGGGTAGCCAAGAGTGGCTTCAGGATCGCAGAAGGATATTTAAACGAATGCGTAATATAATGATATTATTTAATGGCATTGTTTGATGCTTGTTTCCACACCAAATCAAAATATTTGAGAGATGGCAAATGTCTTCAACTATTGTTACCTTCCTATATGCTTATTTCACCATAAAAGGGTAAAATAATCAAAAACTTTTTATTGAAACGAAAATTCACCCAAAAAATACGCTTATTTTCGGATGTTTTTATCATTATTTCCACATGCGGGGGCGCCTAGGAAAATAATTTCCCTCAGGGCCTATGTCATCTTGGAGGATGCTGTGTGGAGATTATGTAATCTCGCCGAAACGTCTTATCTAAACGCCCAGTTATTGCTTGGATTTGCCCCATCACCAGTCACCATTGTGCCATTACCCGTCCACTGTAATGTTTCACTCCGCGTCCTTTCACACTGCCATAAAAACCGACAATGACTGTTCAGGATACTCCGTAGTGCAGGCGAGACCACACGAAGAACGACAAGGCGAGACAGAACGAAAGGTGAAAATTAATGGTATGAATTGTTATTTTGAACAGGGGTACAAATGATTTATTAAAACTTCATTGATTTTTTTGTGGTACAATCGTTATGGTAATTCGCGGTAACATATGCTAATTACAGGTAACGATAATATAATCGTCATGCAAGGGTCGTCCATTCTAATCCCTGTCGCATGCATCAGGATAACCCGAGCCTTATCTTTGCCATTCCCAGTCGCCGAGTGTGTGGTGTGTGGTGTGTACTCAGGAATTAAAATGAAATGTAATTATTGTGAAAGCTCGCCCTGATCATGCGAGCCTAGATTCCAAATCAGATTGTTTGGTCTGCCGTGAGGGAGTTGAGAGTGCAGGGCTTGTGGCTCGTGGCTTGCGACTTGTTACTCGGATGGATTTAGATGACCCAGGTGAATTAACCACATTTTACTGGGTTTATCTAAATTATGGGGTTCGGAGTGTTTAAAGGGATAGTTGTCTCGCCAGGCCCGGTCTTATGCAGGCGCAATTGGAGCAGGTCACTCCGGGTGGTACAAATTCATATACAGTTCTCAACTGCCTTATCGACTATATCGTTCATACCTCCAGCCGTTTAAATACTATGTACATAAGTAATAACACTATGTTCAAAAAAAAAACCTACGTCGGGTAATAGCTATCACTGAACTAAACTAGCGAAGGTAGAGTTTTCTCATTTTAAAAATGGTCAAAATTTAATCTACTCCTGGGGCGCTATTCCCGTTCTTTTTTAAGGAAGATTCCTTACATTTTTCCTTAGGGTTAAAGACTTCTTGACTAACTGCGGTTCCGACTCTCTCAGATGACAGCTGTCAGCTGAATTCAGCGAGCAACATTCATAAAAAATGTCAATATTTGCGATGTTTTAACAAGACGTCTTTAAAGGAAACGGATAAGGCACTTTCCTTTAAAACCAAATCAGAAGATCATTAGACACGAGGCTGCCCTATATATTTATATGTGACAATCTTCTAATTAACCAAACTGACTTTTCTCCATCGTACTACTTTTTAGAAGTTTCTAAAAGATGTTAAAAAATTATCGCTTCTGTATCTCACCTGCATATTACTAAATTATTATAGTCACCTACCTGCCTTTGCATACACCACTAGTAAACAGTTTAAAATGAATATAAAACCCAATGAATCTAATCAATGCTTAAGGTTTGAGTAAATTCCGGTCACTGTTGGCGATGAAAGTACCAATACATTACGTACAATAAAGGATGTGTTACCGAAGTTCGCGTGCTTGAAATTATGCAGGAAAAATCATCGAGATTTGTTATCTTAATAAAACAAAAGTGCATGTGTCCCAGTGGACTGGTGGATGTAGGTGGGGGGTGGGGGTGGGGTAGGAGGGGCACCCTCTATGTCACTCATTAATTAGGAATTGGAATTTAAGCCAGGAAATGTTTTTTGTGATTGTTTCGTGACAGCATGCCGCCGCGCTGTCCATTTGCTTAATAAAGTCGCACTTAATTCTATGTGGGTTCCCAAAATATGTGAATATCATTATTAGGTTGTTTTACTATACTAACAAGAATAATCGTGATTAAATAGCATACTTAAATTAATGTCTTTTGGGGGAAACTATCCAGGTAGATGTGTAAATGGAATCATAGAAACATACCCATATTTTGAGTCGTTCTTATGAAAGAAAAAAATTGTAATATGATAATTAACCTACTGAAAAAATTGCGTCAGCGTACGCGTGGAGAAACTTTAACTTATTTTATTGCAATGCTGATTCGTTTATTAAATTATCAACAATAATTTTAAGTTTTTGAATGTGAAAGGAATTTAAAAAATAATTATGTAATTATTTTAATAATCACTTAATTATTAATAATAATTAGTAATTTAAGAAATGATATATTATGTACGTAGGTAATATGGAAGCCACGGACATTCAAATTAATTAAAATAAAAGCTGTAATTAGAATACACCATTTAAAATCTGAAAAAAAAAATGTGAACTGCTACCTATTGTCTATTGTAAAATAGTAAAAAAATAATTATTTTTGTTGAAGTAAAAAGAAATGTAATAAAAACTAAGAGTCTCTGAGCAGTTTATTTTCACGGTTTTTCTTCTTTGCGACAACTATAGTTCCATTTGTGCAAGGTGTGTCAATAACTTCACAACATCCAGACTGGCAGTATGCGTTTGTGAAATAAAGAAAATTCAGGTCAATATATTTTAAGTAACCTGCCGTTTCAAATCATGTCGGGCTTCATTAGTTTTATCGCTTGCATATCTATTATATGATGTGATTCTTACATTACTTACATGCACAGTTCTAAAGTGAACCAAGTCCATCAAAATTATTTGTAAGAAAATGGGACTTCGGTCTCTATCAAATACTCAGATCACCCCAAAATATAATACCGTCTATGTCTAGGTGCAAATAGATATGCTAAAACGGTTTGAAACTAGATTTAATGACCATGACCAATAAAAACAAAAATTATATTTTTGGACTTGCACCACTTTAGAATTGATCCCCCATATTATTTTGATCGCGGAGAGCTGATCATTAATGTGTCGAAGAGATTTAATAATGATGCGATCTATTAAAGGTAGTCGTGGCATCGAAATTTGCGTGACTGGAATAAGTACAGTTACAGTACAGTACAGTACAGTACCGCGGGTTATTCCATTTGCAGTCTGGGGGTGCGGTTTGCCCTGATGATCTGAAATATAACCCACCTCCAATAAGAGAAGCCAGAGAAAGAATAATTATAAGGTACTCTCGCAATAACTTCAATTTCGACAGTTTGACGGCCTCCATGGTCGAGGGGTAAGGCTCTCGACTACGAATCCGAAGGTCGCTGGTTCAAATCCCGGCGTGCGCAAGAAAATTTTATTTAATTAATTCGTGTAGTTTCATAATTAATTGATTTAATAATAATATATAGTATATTTGCCCACGTTTCAGAGTGGAAGATACTATCAGTATCGCCCTGGTGAAAGACCACCATTCAGATTTGAAACGTTGCTTGAAATGGCTTTTAGTCGTGTTTGGTGACCAGATCTGAATAGCCAGATATTTCCCCACCTCCCTCTTCCCCTTCTCCTTCCCCTCCCCAATACCTACCGCCTCACAACATTCCCCAATTGGGGATGCCATAGTCTGACTAGCACCAGACGGTTGGGAGCAGTTGGGACTCTTGTGCGGTACTCATATAAAAAAAAGTATCTGTAAACTGCAAAACGATTCGTTGAACGATTCAAACGGATGAATGGAAGACGGTTATTGGGTATCCCGGATACAGCAATTCTGTGTCGCGGAATTGGAACTAATGAAGTCAATCAATGGCAGCCAGTAAAGCAGTAAACATTAAGCAGCAAGCGGCTTACTTTGTTCTCCGTCTTATTGCCGCAGAGTCAAATCACCAACGATTAATAAAAAAAAACTCATTCGGCATCATTCACATTGTCCAATGGAGTTCTTCGGAAATGTAATTTGAACTTATGATGAAGGAATTCGATTCCTGGAACCGTCAAATGGTAATATACAAAATAGTTTATTATGTAAGATTTTTAAAGGTACATAGAATGATTAATGATTCCAGGAATATGATTCAAAACTTTAAAAGAACTGTACATATAGTATATACTTGAGAACTGTGAAAGAAAAATAACACAAATTTTTTTTATAGCTAGATTTAATGATATTTCACCTTAAGTGAGGAGACATCTTGTTTTCTGAAGCAGCAAAACCGTTTCGTGAAAATTGTACAGCTTTTTTTCTGCCCAGATTTTCTAGGTCACTATTTTAACTTGCTATGTCAATTTCAACAAGAGTCATGGAATATATTGAAATATATTTTTAAATATTATTTTTTTAAAATAATAATGTGAGATGAGTCACCGAATTTTTTGTTTTTGTGTATTTTGTTGCAGTTCTCTTTCGAAAGATTAATTTTATATTAAGATTAATTAGTGATAATTTGATACGGTTTCAAGGTTTGCCATAGAATAAGGAAGGACACAAGAAATGCGATGTGGGCGTATTTCGTGATCCAAAAGTATGGCCATTCAGGCCTTAAATTTCTACTCCTAATACAATATTTCACTATATCATGTCATTTCAATCAAATGGAATGGCAATATACAATTCACGCAGTGTAACAAAGGCAAAGAGCTGCATTTGCTGTATTTTTATTGGCTCTCTCGGGGCTAGAACCAAAAAGCACTAAGTTAAAGGCACACGGGCTTCCATTTAAATCACTTCTAGAGTGTATTCTTTATTCTATGGCGTAGGCCCTTATTATCACAACAAAATAAATATAATTTATTTCATTCAAAATAAAATTGTATAATTTTAAGTTTATTTTTTCGCCCTTCATGCTAGGGATGTCTTTATATTATGGCAGACTGTGGAGTTGGACGGACGGATTTTGAATTAATTCACAAAATAGTTTTTTAACATAAGATTACGTGACCGAAATACTGTGATCGATCCGGATTAACTCAGTGACCCTCCAAATAATATTAATGAAAGACAGTAATGAATATAAAATTTTCACAAGTACCTCAATGGAACGACCATGATTCTTCAAGTTCTACAAAAATATTAGTTTTCCTATTAGAAAAGTCAGTGGAGCATGTCCTATCGCTGGTGGTTAATTTCGATTTCGCCTTGATACAAACAAATGACTAATAAATTAGTGTGTAAAAATCCTTGACGTTTTACCGAAACAGAACTGGTGGGAGACCCTCTAATAGGCAGAAGTGATTCCGTTGAATCATTCCCCTGATTAATTAATTTGCTTATTACTGACTTAATTGCAGAGCTGGAGACCGCAGAGTCCACGGCTTCTTTAATACTACTACGATGAGGACTGTTGGGAAGTCGCTTACGATTTGATGTTACTAAGAAGTGTAACGCCTAGAACCTCGACTTCATAGTAACTGATATTGGTTTCCGGACTTCACGAAAGATTACCAACAACTTTTATAACACCCGGCAAAATAAATAAATACATTTAGTTCGAAGAGTTAAAAAAAACAATTATATTATAACAACGTGCTGATGTTGTTTTAACTCATATTATGATCATCGCAAAATAAGGAGAAAATAGTGAATCTGTGAAATTCATTCGATAAACTTCCATACTAGTACAGAAGTATATAAATAGAATCAAAGTTCCTTTCAAAATCACTCTAAAAAGTTGTTCCTGCGCCTGAAGTACGAAGGAGGGTGAAGCGGTTGTCGATGTCGACCGAATCCTTCCGACCGCGAACAAACGGAACGCAACGCCGGCGGTACCGCGGCCCGGAGCATTTCTAGCCGGTGGCGTGTGCCATCTTCCAATGCTCTTTGAGTTTTTTGAGCGCTTGTAGTCAACCGGAGTCCTATGTGTCATCTCAATGTAGCCAATTGGCCTCATTTATGTTGCCCATATTTCGAACACTGATGTTTCCTTTTTTTATATACTTTAATGCAAACGTAGCGTATTTACCACATGATATTGATAAAACTCTGGGCAAACTGTGCAATCAAGAAAATTAGCTAAGCATTTTATGGAATATTTAGGTCAACGAACTATTTTCAGTGTTATTTCTATCGCGATCCAAGGAGTTTGACACATACACACATCGACCAAAATATAGCGTCTCGTCCGTGACCGAAATTCCATAGCTCATCGTCGTCCCCAATATGGACTACTGTAAGAGTTGATTTGCTGGCCTCCTCCTGAAACAATTCAATCCAGTCCGTCTCCAATGCTGCGGCGAGAATTATATATGGTGAACCTATTTAGTTATATGACAATATTTATTGTTACATAACTCCACTTCTAAATGATCGCCTTTATTGGCCTCGATGCCCTGAAACAATTGAATTCAAGATTTGCTTAACAACCTTCAAAGCACTGCAGGGAAGCCACCAGCCTATTTATCTGAATATGTGTACGACAAGACCCAGGCGATAGACAGCTTACTCTGAGGTCAGCATATCGTAATGCTGCTAACCGATTAGTTGAACCCTGTCGGTCAAATAAACCCGTGTACCATAATCGCGCTTTTGTATACCCGACCTGGTCATCTGGAATAAGCTTCCCCCAAATATAGCTAACATCAGAATTTAGCAAGGTTCAAGTGGATTTTAAAAACCAAATTGTTTAAAAAATCTTATCTAATATGAAATATAACTTCATGTACGTAAAAACTATATTGGCATTTTTTTTCCTTTGAACCTCAATAACTTGCTGTGTTTTCCCCACGTATCCTTGTTATTCAATGCCTTTGTATTTAATCGAAACCATATTCATAATGTCTTAAAATATTTTCTTGCTATTTTGATATTTGTACTCAACATTTGATTATTTATACCCCTAATTTATCCTAAATTGTTCATGAAAGTGAGTCTGCTGCTCATGAAGTCACAGTTTTAATTTGCAGACACGTATAATACGTCTGTTATTTTCTAATTATAAAAGGTTAGGTGAACTACCTAACTAATGATCACGCCGTTTGCTCGGAGGGATATGCAGAGAAGAACCGTTGACAGTGAACATGCTGAAAAAACAATAACTATTGTTACTATTGCTTTAGGAATTTTAAACACAAAATTCTTTGAAGTTTTCATAACTCCAGATCTAATCGGAAGAACTAATAATTTTTGTTTTTATAATGTTTACTATTGATTTTTAAGCATTTGATGTACGTCACGGAAGCACCCGAACACCCATCTCCACGCGAGCAGTGGCCGACACGGGCTCGGCACGACATATTTGTTGGGATGCGGGCTTTACGAAAGCTCGGCGCGAGAACTAAATTAAACAAAATTTAGATAAAAATCTCTCGTCGTAAAACGGGGATAAAAAACAACACATCACGTAAACCACGAAGCGGACATACTGAGTCATCGAGGACCGAGGGAATTCGGTGGAATTATATGTTTTATGGTGAAGAACTTTAGCCCTAGCTTTCTATAGGGAATAAATTTTTGTAGCTGGACGTTTCGGGCTTTAAAAAATATTTCTTTACTGATTATTATAATTTTACATATTTGCAAGTAATGATTTTTAATTTATTTTTTTACGTGGATACTGCACAAGAGTCCATACTGCTCTATACTAACCGGAGCTAGTGGGATTATGGCATCCCCAATTGGAATATGTTATGAGGCTGAAGGAAGTGGGGAGAGAGTGAAAATAGAGGAGAGGAAGGTGGATAAGTAGGGTTATCTTGCTATTTAGATTTGGTCACCAACACGGCTAAATCCATGAAGGGTAGTCGTTCACCAGGGTAATACTGAGAGTATCTACTTCGCTATAGGTATGTAATTTTTTATCGGAATAAATGTGAAATAACACATATTAATAAAATAAATGTTACTTGCGCAGAAGGGGAATGGAACTCGCGAATTGTGGTAAGGAAGAAGTAAAATTTTCTGTTAAACCATCATCAAGTGGTAAATAAGGAATAGCTGATAGTTGGTAGCAATTTGTCCAACTAGTTATTATCTGTTAATTTAAAACATGTTTTGTTATAATTAAGAAAGTTTTCTGTTTTTACTTCATTTGTTTTGGTGGGTGAGGGACCATATGTGTAAGTTTATAATGTGTTGTTTGACTTAAGGAAGTGGGGATGGAAAAGAGATGGCGAAGAAGAAGGTTGTGAAGTATCTAGGAAGACATCTAGATCAAGCAATGAGTATCTACTCGACCGTTTTAAAACTGTTTTTAATGAACAAACAATTGAAATCACAATATAGTTCAACCACAAGTTCCCCTAAAGTCAATGTCCCATTATGGAATATGCAAATATTACAGAATCCCTCGAATTGTACATGACAACATTAAAAATATATACTTGGTTAAAAACAAAAAAAAAACACTTTGTTTGATTTTTCTATATTTGCTAGATATTTGAAAAATTGCTGGTTTTATCGTATTTTTTATTTCATATGAAAGAGAGATTTTCAAATAATATCCCTAGTGGCTTTAGAGACAGATTATTAGAAAACATATCACTATATTTGGATTCTTTATATAGGTTATATTTAACCATCTTCACATCGTATCAAAGACAATACCACAACAAATAAGCATCAATCAAACGAAGTAACAATTGAGTCTTAAATGATCTTTAACACGTATTGTTATAAACCCACAATTTTTTTACATGAGTGAACAAGGCTTCACTCACGTATTATGAATGTACCCATAAAAAGACCCACTATTTAACATTGTTTTCTTATCAATAACAGGGTCATGTAAATTTTTTTTGTTTGTTTTGTAATATATTTTTTTACTTACTCGAACCGTTATCCTAGTATCTAAGTACTGTTTCTTATCCTTTTGAATTAGAAGTACTGATACCCTTTCCTATCGGAGATTGTCTACCATCAGAGAAATCAGCACGCTACAGAGAGCAACAGCTCGGAATAACTCTAAATTTCACTCCTACACAAGCCACGTCAGTTTCGAAACCATGAGGTGTGTTGTATTACCTCTATTACACCATATGTTCATAAAATAATCTTTAATCAATAAATTGTATTTCGTGGTGATTTTCATCAATATAAGACAATATTCAAATGAATAAATGATGACATAAATACGTATATTATTATATGGCACAATAATTATCATGCTTTATTTTCCTGCAAAATAAACTACGAATAAACTAATTTGCATTTGCTTGAATTACTGTGAAAGGTTTCGGATTTAAATAAGGCTCCAGCATATGTTTCATATCGGGAAATACATATATAAATGAAGATGATTATGGTGAAATGTTAATTTCTTACTTTTCATAACAAACCCTTATTTTGCAGTTGGACAAGTTTGGCGCACCCCTGACTTCACCCCAATTTCCATCCCCTACTTACTAAGGTCAGAGGGTGTCCCCCTCCCGTATCGCCTAAACACTGTGGCAATTGATAACTGAAACAAAAAGGGGTGACAGAACGACCCTTAGGAAGGCGGATATTGTGAATTTGTTTTAGGGCCACGGAACAAATACCTCTGGATGGTGGCTTAGTGGGATACTATGATGGTGACATTACACTTTTGGGAGGGTTGGTTTATTTTTTTTTCTGTGTATAATTTGGAATTTCATGGTACAAACTTTATTAATAGATTTGGACGTATTTATTTATTTTATTATGGAAACATAATAGTATATTTGTTACAGTGAAAAATAATTTGCAAGAATTAAATTTACAAAGTAAGTGCCTATAATATGTTTCCTTGTAATTTCTGATGTATATATGTATTTGCCGGGTTAAATGTGTAGTGTATAAGTGTGTCCTTGTGTGGATGTGTTTTTAGGTGTGATAAGTGGTGATCTACATAATGTAGAACTGATGTATGCGCATTGAGCCGTTTATATTATTGCCAAAATGCTCCTTTTAAATGTGGTCAGTAAAACCAAAAAAATATCAATGTTTGAAATGTTTATTAATTGTTTTTGTGTTTAATTCGTAGAACTCCATTTAATTTTTTTTTAAATTTTATGTAAATCAAATTTAATAATGTTATTACTATAATAACATTATTAAATTTGATTTATTATTATTAAAATTATTGAATTTATGAAAAACACAGTTAATTGGTGAATTTGCAGCCGCATTTTTTTTTGTAATTGTGCGTGTGGAATAGTGCTGTATGGCGGGTACGTCTCAGAGTTATATTGAAATTAATTAGGGACAGAAGCTCGGTACAGTCGATATTATTAGTTATAATTCTATGTATAAATTATAAATCATCCACTGTTCGCCTTTGTTGTAAAGATTGAAAGGTACATTGAAAGTTATTGTTGAATTTGAGTGTGAGATTTTTTCCATTCATTTTATTCTATACTATCAATGTACACTTTATGTTGAGGATTCCAAATTGGTAGTGCATATTCCAGTGGACTTCTTACTGGTGAAAAATATAACATTTTGATTGTTCGCGGATTCCTGAACACTTTGCTTACGCTTAAAACAAAATCAAGCATTTTGTATGACCTGTAAACGATTGAATCAATGTGCTTATTAAATATAAGTTTGCTGTCTAGGAAAACATCAAGATCTTTACATTATGTTGTAGAGACGACAGGTTCATTGTGGAGTGAATACAAAACTTATTTATGTCATTGAAGAAGATAATATTCACACATCCCAAATGTACCACGCAACCGAAAAAACAACAGAAAATAAAAAGATTTCAGTCGCATCTGGGACTCGAACCCAGGACCTCTACCTATCCGGGGTAACCGCTTAACCAACTTACCTAATGAGACCAGTTCAATTTACGCCATCTACACCGATATTCTGTTGTTTCTTCGGTTTCGTGGTTCATTTGGGATGTGTTAATATTATCTTCTTCAATGATTAAATATTACAATGAGGTTTACAAACTTCAATAAGTTATAAAAAATAAATTGAACTTAATTGTGTTTTTTATTTCTGGTGAATGTGTGATATTTAGAAACGTTGATTGGATGCTAATAAAGTACATTCCTTATTTCAAAGGATTTTTTGTTTCACGTTTTAAGTTATGTTATCTATTGAAGATTCCTACCAAAACGTATACCTACTTTCAATAGATGTGCGAATTTGGAAGGGACTATTTTCAACGGTGGAGCTATTTTTCAAGTTGACATGTTTTCCCGCTTTAGTTAAGAAACAAAAACGAAAGTATTATTTCTTTAATAGATCTAAAATTACTTGTCATTTTTTATCAAATGAATAAGAAACATCTTCGCTTGCGAAACATTGTTATTTTTAATAAAGATATTAAAAGAAAATTATTCAATCGAGTTTTACTACACCGTATGACCTTCCATGTGTACACTAATATTTCCACTAATAAATTACCTTTTTGAAAAGGAATTTTTAAATAGATAACTTGTAAAATTTCCCCTTCTGCGATCATTATTTTATCGGCACATTACCCATTTATGATGATGTTCGGAGGCAGCCGCATACACGTGCATAAATCCCGCACGTGGTAACATAATAAAGCAATCCCACCATAACAATGGGAATAATGAACCTGTCTCGGTTTAAGGACTGTAACACTGTAACGGTGTAAGGAGATGTTATTGTTAAAGTTTCCCTAAACTTCTGTGCGCGGTGGGAGACACCAAGTGCGTACCCTCTGTACCCAGGGCCCACGGGGAAGCTCAACACTTTGGGGTAAGAAAACTTTATAATTTTCGCGCTCACTGCAACTTTGTGCGTTATTATCAAATTACAAGATGATTTGCACTTTTATAGCCTAATAAAAAGCAAAAAGTATTTTTTTAAAAACATTTTTTACAGTGGAGATTTTTAAAATACGGCGTTTACGAGGATATTAAATTTTGAAACAATATTTAATTATCAAATCATAATATATACGACCTGTTAAAATTGGTAGAAAGAGCTTTTTTAAAGAATTAATTATTAATTGTTTTTTGTGTTTAATTCGTAGAACTCCATTTATTTTTTTTTTAAATTAAATCAAATTTAATAGTGTTATTATTAAGTTCTGCAAGTATTTTTAGTTGTTATTATTGTGACAGCTGTTTAAGGCCATTTAAGACAGAGTTTGAAAATAGCCTTAAACGCCGAAACAGCTGTCACAATAATAACAACTAAAAATACTTGCAGAACTTAATAATAACATTATTAAATTTGATTTAAATTAAATTTAAAAATAAATAAATAAAATAAAATAAAAAAATGTCTTTTTTTAAAGAAGACAATAATTTTTTTTGTCTTTTCATTGTGTTTTCATATATATATATGACTTGATAAACATGCTTTTAATTTAACGATTACAAAATATTACTTACAAATTTTCTTCTTGTAGCTCCCCTGTAACCTCTTTTTATGTTGCTTACGTCATTTATGAGGAATAAGACAGGTTACAACTGAGCTCTATGAGGCTTTTATCCATTTTTAATTTTTTTATTGACTGTAAAGAAATTTACAAAATAAGCCAAAAAAACTCCTGATAGACCACTTTTTAGTATATCATTGTATATAGCTAAAACTCTATGGTTGTTCATCATAAAAATAAAATAATTCGCTTAGTATAACACCTCTTTATTTGAGTATAAATACATATTATATCTAGTATATATTTTTCTCTGAAGAAGGAATAGTGATTTCGAAACAGCTAGGAAAAATACTCAAAATAAAGTGGTGTTACATATACTAAGTGAATTTATATATATTTTTCTTTTTTAGTAAGTAGTTTTTGACTAACGGCTGCTTTTCTTTCAAAATCTTGT
>JAHDVE020010073.1:0-40146 GCA_022606495.2 Halesus radiatus | reverse complement strand
TACATTTTCACTTACCTGTATGTTCTAAATATTTTAATAAGTCCGATTAGCCATAAAACTTCATTTGCAAACGACGCGTATTGTGATTATCTTTCGATCTAAAAAATGAAAGTAATAATAACGAAAAAAAAACAACATAAAAAAAGTTACCTTTACTGCAAATTTTCACCACTTTTGCTTAAATATATGACTACTTTTTTCCAAAAATTAGGCGATTTTCGCGAAAATAACGTGAAATTTTCAGATTCCTAAATATGACGACTAATATTTCATAGAAGTATTACAAAACATTGGAGGCAAATGCCAAGTATGAACGTTTCATGGTACCTACAATAATTAAGATTGTTTTGGCTTTTGGAAAGTAATCTTGTGTATTGATGGTAAAAAAAATATGACAGTCTCCTTGGTTGTATAGCTCCGTGATATCTTCTGTATTTTCGCTATTTTGCTCTTTCTTACATTGTCTATTGAACAAATATGATGGTCTCGTTGATTGTATATCTCCTTGATAGCTGCGGGTATCTTTAAAATTATTTAATTGCTATTTTATATTAAGTCTATTCTCACTGTAACAAAACAGTATTAATTTTTTTTAAACTTCTTAATTTGTTTAATACTTCTTGTTGATATTTTGATATTTTTGTAATATTATTTAAATCGATATTATGTAACAGTATCTCCATAACAAAACTGTTATGCTGTTTTCGACTTTGATTTTTTTTCCAACTTGTGTACATTAATCACAACTTGTATGCACCTATATTCTAAACTATTTAAAGTACCCGGCGTTGCCCGGTTTTTTTTATTATTATTTTTATTTTTACTTATTTTTTATCATTTCATTGCCGGCAACCCGGGCGTTTATTGGTATAAAATTTAAACATTTACATGTGATTTACCCGTCTCACTAGACGATGTCTGTTCTGAGACAGGTAACAATAAAAATAAATATATAAATTAATGAAAATGCTTAAAAATACATAAGGAGAAGTGTAAAACATATAAAGTAAATTTTAAATACAAAGTTTAAACAGTGCAAATGCGAAGCTACAGAATAAAAATTTAAAAATATATATTTAAAAAAATATTGTTCTATTATTGCGCTACATTTGTATGATGCTTGTTATTTATTGTTGTATTATATAATATGGCTGAAATAAACTCCTGATGACACGCTATTTGCAGTGGCTTAGCGGGTATAAGTTCCCATTATATGTAATTAATATTATACAATAAAACATAATAATAATAATGAGTGGTGGGTAGTCTGGTATGTGGCGCGAGGTGGTTCGTATACTAGATAGAGGTATTAGAGATGCGGAATGGCAGAAGAGTAAGTCTCAGAACATTACATCAAACTAATTAAAGCAATGAGTAAATGTCTGGACCGTTTCGCCCGAGAAACCAAATCGCAGCGATTACTTGCATTGACTGCAATATTTATTTCTAACGGAATACTGCCGCTCCGTTTGTGGCTTTCTGAAAATTGTTTGTCGTTGACTAAAATTAGACATTTTTTTATTTGCTAGGATTATAACCCCGATACATCGTAAGCACAAGAAATAAGAATCTTTAAGTAATCGTAATCGTAGTTTATCTGTACTATTATCAACACTAGTCTGATTTTTGTAAAACAAGCCAACGATGAAGTTAGATATTGTTTGAATGGTATAATAGCTATAGTAATAAATTAAGTTGATGCTAATACGGAACTCCAGTCCAATTTTATTATATATTTGGTTTTTTTCTAAAGTTAGTTTTCATAGTTAAAATTATTTTTAAAGTTTCAATTTTTCAAAGGCCACAAAAACGCTCCAAATCTATGGCCTGTCGGATTTGATCAGTTTTGAGGTTTGAATGTCAAATGTCAAAACAAGGATGAGCTTTTCCGTGCATAATTTTATATTCTATTTATAGTAAACCATAACTAAACATAAGTGATAACATTATGTACCCTTTTTAGAAACTTTAACTGGAAAAATTATAATAGTATTGAGCATTTAAATTATCAAAATATCCATATTGACAATAAGGAAGTCCAGTCCATTTTTTAATTTTTTTTTTTTAATATGTTAACATCCTAACTTAATTTTATGCTTATGTAATTTTTTTTATAGTTCGTTTTCATGGTTAAAATAAATGTTGTTTCAATTTTTTAAAGCCCACTAAAACACACGAAATCTATGGCTTGTTGGGTGTGACGTCACACGAGCCAGTTGAATTGGCGGTCCAATAGGCGATAATCGATATTATATGGATTCCATACATAACTTCGAGAACTTTGTACTCAAATTTAACTGCTATTAATTTTTTTTTTTTTTAAAAGAAAGACAAATATTCCCTGGTTACGAATAACCCGACAATATTGGAAAATCTCCTACAACCATCACAGTAAGCGGAAGACATTGCTTGTGTCGTAATGGAGGACTTAGCCAGCCAAGGAATTGAACTCACAACGTCTGGGCGAGACCCAAACGCGATGCCAACTCAGCCACTGACCGATCTGGAATTGAAGGAAACATTGTAGAATATCAGCGTCTAGTTACTATTGTAGGTGCATTGTACCAAAGTGCAAAAATACATTCATATCCGCAACTAATTAACAATTTATCAGCGTTCAAAGAAAGTGTTTTAAGTCCTTTAATGCTTTAAATAATGTTTGAAAGGCAAATCAGAATCGCTTGCGTTAATATCTTCCATCAGTGTTCTACGCATGCGCGAAAACTGTCGTATGCCCATCTGTGAACTTGACAAACAGCCGGTGACATGAATAGGTTGAATAAATTAAATAGTTTTGAACTTTAATGGCTTGAAATAAAAATAAATATGTTATGCATTGTAAGAAATAATAGGTTTGAGGTATCATTAGAAATCCTCCACTTCCAAAATAACTGAAGAAATAATCACCAAAGTGCCAATGACGTTGTTGTTTTGTGCAAGCGGTGTAGATTTTTATGTAGACAAATTCGTTAAAATTGTTATGAATTTTCAAGCAAAAACCCTCAAGTAGTCGCAATAAACAAACATAATTATTTTACGAGCAAAATGAACACTGCAAATTATAAGCCATAGATTATAAAAAGCGGAAAAAACCTTATCTAGTTATAAGTTGGGCTCGAAAACTGCATGTGTGTCGTCAGAAGCAGTGGTACCAACAGAACATGGTGTTTTGATGGTACGGTTTTTAATTCACTTTTATATAACGATTTATAAAATCTACTTATATTCAGAATCGGCATTTGCTGATCTATACAAATATATATTTTTAAACCCATTATATTTTTCACTGGAGTTTCTTATTGGTTTGCTCATGAATACTCTAATTTCTATTTTTAATAATTTTTTTTTCATATTGGACAACAATTATAGGGCTTAAAGACACCCTAATTAAGTTTGAATTTCACCAAAGCTAAAAAAATACATATTTAAAATGCAAAAAAAAATCGAACAATAAAAATCTCTAATCAAAAACAGAATACATACGTGACGTCAGATGTTTCAAATACAATGGTACCAATATAACAAGGTGTTTTGATGAAATAATTATTTACTAAATTTTAAATAACGATTTATAAATTCTACGTATAATAAAATAAACTAAAATTAAATATTTAGAATAAAAGTTTTACACGTTGGTTCGGAAACACTGATAAAGCCAAATCTTAAGATTGATGAAAAAGAAATTTAAAATTTTTTTGAAAAAGGAGTAAATCTACAATCGCCATGTATATTGTTCATCAAATAATTAATGTCACTACACCCAGATCTGGAAGCGACGTAATTTATGTAGGTGTAGGTATATTAAATGAGAGAAAAAAAACAGTTCCTCTCTCCTATTCTAAGTCAAATGTGTAAAGCACGTTGTATTCAGATGGAACAGAGAATGCACTTAAACAACATCATTCGTTGGAGGTAGGAAGTCTTCTATTTATGTGGTCTTATAAGTGTGTGTAACATAATTGGTGCAATGTAGCTGTTATCTGTACGTCATACAAAGGCTTATTTATCTTTCTCAGGGGATCGGAAATAGAAAAATAGGGAGGGGGCCGCGACCTCCGCGCCGCCGCTTGTTGCGGCCGAGAAGACAATCTCATGTCGCGACTGCAATTGCGCTTCTGCAGCGGCGGCTCGCAAACATATGACTAAATTTACGTCTAGGTCGCACTATACACACTAAGCAGGTGATCCCTAGAAGATATCACTCTAAAGACTCTTTGGACTCTAAATCCTATCCAATATAAAACATAACTTCATGTACGTAGAAATAGAATTTCAGCCATTTTCTTCTTTTGATCAACCATAACTTATTTAGTTGCGGTTTTCTCCTCCTTGTTATTCAATGTCCTTAGTATCCAATGAAGAACTATGTATATAATGTCATATAATATTATCTTGCTCTGTTGTTATTTGTACCTACTTTATATTTGATTATTTACACCTTAGCTTTTAAATTGTTATATTATAATGTCTAAAATGTTCATCTAAGTGAGTCTGCTACTAGTGAATATTTTAAATTATATTTTTAATTTGCGTGCATGTAATATATAAGTTATTTTCTAATTATATTAGGTTAGGTTATTTTGTGTAGATTTTCGTACTCTTTTGATATTTGCACTTCACATTTGATTATTTATACCCTTAGTTTATTCCAAATTGTTATATAGTATTCTAAATTGTACATGTAAGTGAGTCTGCTGCCCATGAATATTTTATGTCATAGTTTTAATTTGCAAATATAGGCAAATTACTATACTACACTATACATATATATACCCTGTAGTATATCTGTTATTTTACAATTATATTAGGTTAGGTTGGTTACTGTAAAGCGCACTTGAGGTGAACCTAAACAAAACTTCGCTATAGTAATTTACTCTTATTATTAATATTACATTAATGTTCTAGAAACCGAAATCAATTGATTATCAGCTTAAGAGGAACTGCTGCACGACCTGTTTGGATTTGAGGTCTAAATACTCACCTAAACCTAATGCTATATTTTTTAAAAATTAAAGGTTTAGTATATATCTAGTACGTGTCAGAAGTATTTTATTTATTTTTGTTTTGCATTATGAAATATAGGCCATTGATGGAATTGATTTTTCGTGATTTTAGAGGCATCTTTAACAATTATTTGGGGCCTAACGGTGATTAAAAAAAAGTTTTACCCAGTCTACTTTAAAAATGTAATGAAATAAAAATTTAAAAGCATTATGGTCTACTTTAAATTAAATTAAAAAACGACCAATTTACGTTGGAACACAAATTTGCCGTATATAATTTAAAATATCAACCCGAAAAAACCTTTTCTTTTAATGTTTTGTTTTCATATTTTTATTTAAGTAATCATATTAACATAGCAAATATGATAATTAAAAAAAACGATAAATTCCGCAAATAATTTTGTATTTTGTCACTAAAATTATCATATTTTTTTTCATGGCGTATACTTGATAATTTAAAACAAAAATAAATAAAATACTTCTCACCCGTACTAGATATTTACTAAACCTTTAATTTAAAAAAATATATATCATTCAGTTTGGATGGGTATTTTGGTCACCAATTCAAAATGAAGTTATGTATGAAACAGGAAGCGCAGCCGTTCCCCTTAAGGGTAAATGGAACGTGACATTTATTTAATTGATATTCCGTAGTGTCATGTATGTACGGAAATTTATTCGCCAAAAAACAATTCATCTTAATATTTAAAAACTTTACGCGCTAAAAGCATTTTTTTTAATACACAAATTAGCACCATCTGTGAATACGTATAACTTTTCGTTTACTCTCAAGAAAGAATGTGGATATTTGAAAATGTACCATCAATTTCAACAACAGTTAGGAAAAAATGAGCTTACATCAGGCACACGGACACTTCCATCGGTTTATCTGTACAGTGTGATTGCCATACAAAGCGTATGAAACGTGTAAAATATCTAATCGTATTCTAAGGTGTATTTTCTACAAAAAGTGACCACAAATTTAACACTAACAATGTCGCAATCATTATCAGATTGTACCATAAAGTTACGGTCTTACAGCCGGAGAGCAATTAAGGTAAGACGTACAAGTTATTCACAAAAAAAACCCGAATTGATGCCAGTTTCAAATGTCAAACTGGCCAGGCGAACTTTGAAGTGACTGAAGAGAAAATCATGCAGGATTACCGCCGGAAACTTTGGGAAACTTTCGGGTAGGCCGTTATGTACAGTGCTATACTACACACTGTGTACAGACGCCGGGGAAGGAACGAAAGTGGCGCTCAGGTACCCGGACACCTTGGATTTATGGTTTTATGATGGTGGAAATTGCATGATGAAAATTACACGGCCAGACCACTCGGTATAAAATGAGTTTCAGTAATAGCCTAAGCGAAGAAAACAGTTTTCATCAAGTTTGCAAGTTCTTTTTAAAACGATTGTTGCACAATTTGGTTTGGATGCAATATAAGAATACATTTTCTCAGTATGGAATGAACAACCATTTAAAAATTTGTATTTTATTTATTTATTAATTATCGCCCGATGGGCTTTTACATATTTTAACATTTTACATGATTTTGTGTACAGAAAGAAAAAAAGGTATTAAGTTAACAAAAAGAACATAATACGTAGTAGTTACATGAGTGTAACATATTTATAACATATATTAATAATTACAAACATTTTTTTTGTATTTTTTCGGCATTCACTATATAGCAACTTCTAGACATTTTGTTTGGAAGTTTTATTTAATATGTACTTTTGCTATTTTTGATTTATTAAATTCGCTACCGGTTTCGACACCACTGTGTTATTCACTAGTGTTCTTAAAACTAACTTAAAGTACAGAAACAAATTAGTCGCCATTAGGTGAGGGTAGTGGGAGTGGTGATTTGGGGGGGGGGGTGGGCGGTGGGAAGAGTCAAATTTAATAGGAAACATGGTTAGCAAAGGTGATTTACAGGAAGCTGTTATTTGGTTTACTAAATTAATATTAGATTTAATTTTTTTCTTAATTTCTAAAGTTTCTAAGCCATTAATGTACCTTTAAGCAATTAAAATTATATTAACGAAATGAACATTATAAAACAAATAGCCCCAAACAATGGATATAAACCTGAATTAATTAACTGCTTATTTAATAAAAAAACAATTAAAAAATTCACAAAAAGGTATAAATGTACAAAAGGCTGTTATTATTTACATCGGAAATAATAACATCCAATTTAGTTACGAAACTTATACGGAGGGTATTGCTGGGTTTTAAATAGTAACATGCAAAAAAGTTCACAAAATTTATGTTTCTACATGGTGGCCAATAGGATGCTTCGGAAAAATGTCTCTGTTGTAAAAATGTGGATTTAGAATATATTTTAAACAGAAAAAAAACAACCATTGTAAAACGGTACGAATTCTATAGATTTTTCTTTCTTAATTAGCTCCCTACCACTTAAATCCAGCCATCATCTGCCAATGCGCGTTAAATAGAAAAAAAAAGTTTCATCGAAATTAATCTAGATAAAATATATGATATTACAGTAATTAAGGTTTTATTGTGGCAAAATCTTTATCTTTGCCATAAAATTCTAATACACGGGATCGTTACATCAACTTTGAATTGCTTATGTTGAAAACATCAATGAAACGAAAGTAGAGCCATCTCGTGAATATAATGAAAGTGGAATTAGGCATTTAGGTAGGAACCGTTTGATATCGTAAACGTCTCCACGCACCTTGGTAATGTAAGCCGTAAAGTAAAGTAATATTTTCAATTAAAGAGCGTCCAAAACTTCAAAGCAATCTTCCAGGAACGAGGCTGGAATTTGAAAACAACGGGGGTCGGTCCTTAGTCCTAACAATATGTCGTAATGTACAAATATTATTGTCAATTTAATTCCGTGTCTTGCCACTTCTGTCTGGAGATAATCGCCGTCGTAAAACTTAAGCATTTTTTGGGCGAACAAGATAACCTCCCCTAGAACCTGAAACTTATTGTTTACGGAGGAATTCGGTGTCGGGGAAAATTACATTTCCAATTCATATTACTCGGGTTTTTAAATTTCCACTTGCCTACCAGGAAAAATATTAAAGGGAGAGTATCCCCTTACGACAATAACACTCACACTTACACCTCCTAGCACCTAGCATCTAGCACACAGCACCTAGCACACGGCACCTATATAGCGCCCGGGAAGATTAGATTAGTTCTACCGAGCGATACAGGGTGTTGTCAGGTTTCAATTAACCTTAAGTTGTACTCGTTTGTTTCCTCGTTCTTATTTACGAACTTAATAGATTTTATGCATTTCCAGTAGCGAGCTTCTGTTAAATGTATTAAGGTCTATCCACACCTACCAGCACCGCGCAGTGCAGCACAGTACAGTGCAGACACGACAAAACTAGTTGCTTACATTATCGATCAACACATTCATGTTACAGCGTACGTAAGGGTAATGCACGGGCCAGCACCGGCCGAGATTGTCGGCTAGAATATTTTGACGGTGCTGGTGTCCGCTAGTGACGCCTGCGCCTGCCCAGTTAATATGAGCAAATACCGTTAGCACCGCCATCTTGGTATGAAAAAAATGATTGAATTTGTCTAGGAATATTGGTTATACAATTATAATAAATATGATAATAAGATTATAAAATACGCGGTCGGTTACGCCCAGTTGACAGTTCAGTTGACAGCCATACTCGCGTCTGTGCTGCAGGGTGTAATGTGAAAACTCGCGTCTGTGCCGTTCCTGCGCTGGACTGCTCTGCACTGCACAGTCCTGCTACATGTGAATAGTCCTCTATAGTATATACGACGTGCATTGTAATGGTAATGATACTAATAATTCCAGCACCTAGGTAGATTAGACCGAGTGATGAGGGGTGTTTCTAGGTTTTATTTAACTTTAAAGGGTATTTATTCGTCGCTTGTTTTCAATTTACTCGTGAAGTTAATAGATAAGAAAAATAATTTTGTTAGCACTTATACTGGCAAGCTTCTACGGTAACAGATAATATCAACTAATCGCAATCTTTACTTCCTAGCATTTTGCAAGATTAGATAATATATAAAAAGTATTTGAGTGTCGTTAAGTTTCATTTTACTTTCAAGACAATAATACTCACTAGAACACAAAAAGCCATAAGGAAAATTATACTTAAAGTCCTTGTAAAAACTAGCACTAATGAAATCTCAAATTAACAAGCCTAGCATTATGCCTATAAAATAATTATACTCTAAAACAATACTACTTTAATGATATAATAACACACATATAAAACTTATTTCCACTTTTATTTTATTTCACCGTGACCGGTTTCAGCTTGTTAAAGCCATCTTCAGACTAGTAAAAGTTAACCTAAACTACGGTTTATATACATAACATGTGTAGTTTAAGATTGCTTAAAATGGCTTTGAACGCAGAAACAGCTGTCACAATAAAGAAAACTTAACGACCGCGAGGTGTGAAGTACGCTCCGTGATTCGTTTTTTGTGTGCCAAAGGCCATTCGGCGACGGAAATTCATTATTACCTGACAGAAATGTATGGAGAAACGTGTATAAGTGTTCAAATGGTGCACAAGTGGTGCAAAGAATTCAAAGAAGGGCGCACAGACGTCCATGACGAACAGCGGTCCGGACGGCCATCGGTCAGTGACGAAACGATTGCGAAAGTGGAAGCGGCAATGCTGGCAGATCGAAGACTGACGGTTCTGGAGCTTAGCGATATGATCCCAGATGTCAGCAAGACAACTATACACAATATCCTAACAGAACATTTAGGTTATTCTAAGGTTTGTGCAAGCTGAGTGCCCAGGATGCTTACGAAAAACGAATCACGGAGCGTACTTCATACCTCGCGGGCGATGCGATCGGGAACTCCATTCTTTACGGCTGCCAAACCGACACTGAGCGTCGCAGCGAGTTCGGCTGGGTAGGGATGTAGAGGGGAAGACCAGGCTACGATGAAGAATTTAAAAAATATTTTCTTTTTAATTTCCCTATTTTAAAAAAAAATAAGGAAACTTATTTTACGGACAACCCTCGTATACTCCCGACTTATTCAAAATATTATCTTTATCTTTGTTGTTTAAAAAATATTTTTTTAAATTTATTATTAGTATAAAAAGTTGGTTGGATAGTATTTGGCAAGTTTTTAATTATTAAATTAGGGGTATTTTTTATTTAAAAATAACATTTTTCTCCACTGTTTAATAAAATCAGTTATTTGTGGATATACATAAGATTTAATAATTTTTTTCTAAAACTTTTTGTTTATTAGTTTAGTACTAAAACCATTATTTATTGCAATCGGTTACATTATATTTAATTCTTTATTAAAATTATTATTTGATAGAGGTGCATTAACTAATCTACTAAGCATGGAATGAAAAGCTGAAAATTTTTGAGAAAAACGATGATTAGAAGTATTATTATTTTATTAATTATTTTTTAGTATTCATATATTCCTGAGGATTATAGCATTGCTATCGAAACATGTAGAAATATTTATTTATTTTTTATAAAAGTGGTGTAAACAAAGTACATTTTTAATTATTTAATTAATAATGACGCCACAATGTTACCAATCGTTTGAAGAAATTATAAATTACTATTTAATCAAATGAAACACTCAAACTTTGTTTAAGCCACGTTTATTTTATACGCCTGCCGGTTTCGGAACAACCGTTCCATCCTCAGGGTAAGTGTAAATTACTATTTCATCATGAATACAGCAGAAACGCTCCTCCATATTCGATGCTTTACCCGATATTGATATTACCCCTTTTAACTTCACGCGCTTCGCTACCTCTACAGATAGCGCCAAACGCCAAATCGGTCCCAGATACCCAGATGTCAGATGTCTAGGTGCCAGCTACGTCTAGGTGGCAGGTATCTAGGTGCAGGAGTGCAGCAGTGCTTGCAGCCGGCCCGCGGAGGAAGAAATCAGTGTTCCGTTCAAAGCCTTTGCTTTCGGTGGCGGTGTCGGTAACGCCGTTAATCAATAAACTTTAGGATTATTAATTAACGGCGTTGGAACGGGCGGCCGTTTCAATGGCCTCGAGAGGGCTGTCTGAACCCAATTACCACCTCCTCCATACAATTCACGTGGAGGGCGGAGGGTGGTGTACCGTTAATACTCACAAGGGGACGATAATGTCAGCAGGCGTTTTTTTTAAATAACGCGATTCATACATATTTTGTAAAAATACCTGCGCCCGAGGAAACTTCTTTTTAATTATTGCATTTTGCGTTTCGCTTATTGATTGAATGAAATCGTTGGCAACAGATATCCTAAATACTTATTTTTTGTATCCAAAACATCTCTGTATAGGTTGTTTATATAAGGGGGGGGCGAAGAATGATAGATTTCGTTGAGGCGGAAGTGGTTTTCTGCATATTCCAGCCATATAGTTATGTAAACATCAATGGTTTCAGTTATTATTTACATTCCTTATGCAATAGGAAAATTAATATCGGCTGTAATGTTTTTGCATTCACCTAGCAGTAGGGCATCTTAAACTTCTTTATCCATTATCTTTCCAATCAAATGTTTACCTAAAAATGTTAATATATTTTTCAGCATTTTTACTTTAAAAGAAAAACTTTGGTTTCAATTGTTATATTATTTGTTTTTCTTTTTTATAGTGCCTTTTCCCTCGATTTGCACTTGTTATGTTATCGTATCTTTTTATGTATTGTTATTTAACATGATTTTGCACTTGTTGCTATTATTTTTCTTTTCCTTTCTGAAGTATAGTGTAATACAATTTTTATTAATTATGTCGTGTTTCTATAAAACAACCAATCGGGCGTAATAAAGGTTTGCTGTATTGTTAACACTGGTCATGTTTTAGAAATCATAATAATTATAAACCCATTGCGCTGTAACTGGCTACTTAGATAGTCTCTACATTCTTACTTATTTTATGGTTATATTATTATATTATGTATCAAGCCACTTGTTATACTCCTTTGTACAACCTGCAGTTATTATGTGACCACAGGTAACGCTATTCATTACGCCGTAACTACTAACTTATATTATACCTAATTACTTCTTTTACACTCTAATTATTATTGTATGTGGTATACTATATTCTTTTACTCTTTTGTATAACTTTGTGATAAATGTATCAATATGTAAAAGCCTTTTAGGCAAGAATAAATTAATAAATAAATAAATACATTTCTTATGTACCCAATACACAACGCATTATTTGAACATTTTGCAAATGGATTGATGACCTTAGTTTTAATATGTCTTATCACTGTATTAAATGTTACTAAAAAAAATCACTAAATAATATTCTTTGTACCTCTTTTTCTCTTTCAACTGGTCGAAATGAAAAATTCATCAAGCTCCCCTATCTTAAGCATGTGCATTATTTGCGGGTCCTCTAATCCGTAATATGTTCGTACATTTGCGGTATTACGCAACCCTTTGATTCACTAAAAATAGCACTCATATCTTTCATTTGCCTATAAATAAATACATATCGAATATTTATGAAGAATGTATTAAAATAAGAATATCTTAAACTAAAGCGTATAAAACCGTATCTCTCCAGTTCGATCAATCGCTGAAAACCAATCAATCATTGAACATACTGAAATTAATATATATAATCAGTGCAGATAAAAAGATAACCATGTACTAAGACTAATTGAATACGATGCACTGATGATGGCCGCATGGAAGCTCAAAGATTATCTAGACTAATTTTGCCAATTCAATTATTAATCAGATCACGTTATTGTTCATAAAAAAGCACGCCTTTAACATAGGAATTTCATTTATTCCACACATCGGACACATTATGACATACACGTCTGGTACAGGCTAATTAGTTTATTTTTGGAGGATTGATTTAACGAAAAGTGATAAGAACTGTCATGAACATTACAAATCAAGATAACTTCCACATGTCGATAAATAAAGAGGTTTGCCCTGAAAACAAAGTCGTTATTTTTTCCGACGCATCAAAAGTCAAATAAACTGGATTAAGTAAGCGTGATCATCTTATTGTATTCATTGGATCACCAATTGGCATGTATGATTCAGACGTGTTCTAAACTTGCTCGGCGGACGCACACGCAATCTCATTGTCAGATACTCCCACTTTAAAATGGAAATATCTACCAAAGAAATTGGAAAACTTCTATTTAATTTTTAAATTAATGAAAAAAGCATCTTAAAATTTTTAGTTTAGAAAACAAAAGGGTAAATATTTTTTTGCAAGTCGAGAAGAATACATAATTAAATCCTCCGGGTCTTGTGTGAGAGGGTTCTATTTTGAAAAGCTCCAGTATTGTTTTAGTTTGTCGATATATTTAATTTGAGGTTATACTTAATTTGCGGTAATACTTAATTTTATATTATGCTTATTTTAAGGTTAAACTTAATTTGAGGTTATACTAAATTTGTGGGTTTTATTTTGAAATTATTTTTTTCTTAAGTAAGTCCACACCGGAGACCCAGTGGGGAATAATTTCCCTCAAGGCCTATATCATCTTTGCAGATGCCGTGTGGAGGCTCTTTTAGAGGATGGGAAGGAGTGAACCTGGGTCTTGGAGAGACTCATGTTGTAGGAGGGAGGACATATAGACGCCGGCAGATTATTCCACAGCCGAGCTGTTAAACACAAGAACGAGTCGTAGAAGCGACCCGATCTCATGTGACAAATGTCAACCGTGTACAAATGTTGGGCTCGCATTTGGGGTATTTCCCGTCTGTGCACCAGTGCCGAAAGAATCATTGGCGCTAGTTCCTCAGAGCATCTTCCATTAAAATACCACTAGGACAAGGACAGCATTCTCACCCGACGTCTGTGCTCCAAATATTGCAGTCCGTTTGTTAAGATGGACGAATCTATCAAACGGACCGCCCGTTTCTGCATAGAGTCAAGAATTTTTTTCAGATATTCTGGGGCTCTCGACCAGAGGTGGCTCTCAAATTCTACAGTGGGGCGTACTTGCGATTTGTACAGGGTCAGCAGTTGTGTACTATTAAAGTATCTGCGGGCTCTGTACAATACGCCCAGCTTCTTATACTTAATTTGAGGTTATGCTTTATTTGAGGTTATACTTAATTGGAGGATATTCTTATTTTGAGGTAATACTTAATTTGAGGATATACTTAACCGTTAGAGTGCGGCCCAGAGCCATCACGCTGTAAGCGTTAGTTACGTAAATTGCGACGCCGCGCTATAGCGCTGCAATTTTCAGTGTACTTTTTGTCGTCCTCGGGAGAGTACGTGTTCAATTTGAGCGTGGTATATTGCGGTTGGCGCATGTCTTGATAACTGTATATCCTGATAAAATAAATACACCCTTCAGTGAATCGCTATTTTTCACCAAGTCGGAAGTTAGTTCTATTGGTGATGATCATAATGTATCAATGACAGCGGCACTACGGACGCCGAGACCTTTGTTCCCATAAATGAATGTGTGCAGCAAAGCAAATGAGATAAGGCGATTCAATCTCATATGCGCTCGCTGTAAAAAGGGACTACATGTAATACGGGAAAACACAATTGTTAAGTGAAATAATCTTACATTTTTGTTTTGTTTTGTTTTTTTTTTTTTTTAATTTTTTGTAGTTGTAAGTGTCTAGTTTTTTTTTATTAGAACTATAATATTCGTAAATTTTCATCATTTACGTGTATAATTTTAAAAAAAAATCATTAAAAGTGATTGATATTTATCCAAGTTATTGGATTTTTATTAAATACCATACTTTTTTATTTAAAAATACAGAATATCTGTAGCAATTTATATACATACTTGCAAAATAAGCATAGAACTATAACGGTTAATTTGAGGTTGTACCGACTTAACTTATAAAGTGATCCATTATATTAGGAATACTAATAATTTGAGTTAACAGCCAACATAATGCTACACTTAATTTGAAGCAATATATATATAATTTAACAATAATACAAAACAATAATATACTTAATTTAACATGAGGTTATAATTACCGTAAAACTTGATGGTAATGTTACTACTTCTGAAAAAAAAGTGAGATTGATAAAAATGACCCAATTGTAAATATTATCTCCTTATTTTTTTTATTTTTTTATCTATTTACATTTGCAAAAAAAAATTCAACGCAAAAAGGATAAATAAATACTTACATGTGAAAACTTGTAACGAGTGAACCACATTGATATGTGTAAGGCTGAAAGTCCGCAGCATGAAAATCCGATCCCAGCTGAAAAAAGGGTCGGGCGGGACGAGGAGCGCGGGGTGGTTTTTGTGCATCCGGGAAACCATACAGTGCAGCCTGCAACCCTTAGGCGCCACTCGCTTCCGGCGCACCCTTCAAACTGGTCTTCCTAATGATGATGCATTTGATTATGCAGGTTTCCTCATTACCGACTGAACCGAGAGCCTGGCAAGATGGCGTAGCATGTTGGATATCCAATGCCTGGATAACTAACTCAAAGCATTGAAGAAGGCGCAAGCCGATTTTTAGAACATTCGTTATCTCGCTTTGAGTTAAAACTACCAATTTGATTCGTTCATATGTTTTGAAAGGGCTATGTGAATACTCCGTAAAATCTTGCGAGTTATTTTAAAGACGTCACTATGGATAAAGACTTTAAAATTTTCTGTAACTTTTTCATTTCAAATTTTTCTATATAGAATTATAATGTTTGCATATACGCAATAAAATCAAATATAAAATTTATTACTTGATGTGTACCCGGGTTTTTTAAATATATATTTTTAATATAGTTATGAAATTGTGAATTCTCGCTCGTCATTTGGGTGTCATAATTGATTTAACAGCGAAAGTAATACCTTTTGACGACTATTACTAACTCCAAAGCCAGGAAATAAAGATCATTTTAATTGAACATTTTATTTTATTACAAACATTTATTTTTTCAAAACATGTATAAATAATTAAGTTCTTAAGTAGGCACCTACTTGCGTTTTCAATTTTGAAAATGTTCTACTCAAAAAAACCTCATTCTTTTGAAAATGTAATCTGTGGCTAACCAGTTGGGTATGTCTACCATATGAGCTAACTTTAATACAACATGGCGGGTTCAATGATTTTCATACTAATTTAAAACGTTATACCAACAGTTTAACTAATTGGATTTCATTCAAACTGCGCTCTAAGCCTTCTCGTCACTAATAAGAACAAACTGTTCAGCGAAACCAGTCAACTAATTTTCGAGAAACTTAGAAAAAATCGAGGACAGACAAACATTAACTTTAATATATAGAGATAGAGATTAGAAATTAGGTAGCATTAATAGACGGAAATATGGCTTATAATTTAATTTAAATTTTTTAGATTTTTTGATTCTAATTTTTTATTTTATTTTTTATTTAATATTTTGGGAAGAGTATTATTATTTAACTACCATATATTTTTTTTCTCCATAACTTGAAGACACAACCCACTAAAGATCACAACGCTTTTACATTAATTTAAATTTGTAGGGAGTTCATATAACATTTTAAACTCCCCGTACTAAATAATATTTTTCCCACCAAGTTTTTATATAATTATAAAATCTTTACTACTTCTCTCAGGGCAGTGATGGTATCGCTTTATTAGAAAATTATTTTATAGATTTAGAACCAATAATAACATAGGAACAAGCCTAAAAACCTTAAAAAGGAAATTTAATAATGTTGGCATATACGAATTAAAATGTGACCACGCCGACTGCAATGCTACCTATATAGGGCAGACGGGAAGGGCTTTCTCAACTAGATTAAAAAAAACATAAAATATGTTATAAAAATAAAAGCACTTCTTCAAAATTCGCAGAACATCTCTTAGTGAATATTCACGTCCCGCTTGACAACAATTAAAAATTAATAAACGAACGAATGATCCTAATATAACATTAATTAATAAAGTAAGTAATATTATATATTCACCGCTTCTCAGTATGTTCACATAATCAAAACAATATAACACATTTAAATAAATCAATTAAGATAAAATTACTATTTAAATACAGGGAAACACATTATAAATGTAAAAACCTCGCAGAATAGACAATTTTACTTATTTTCTAACTAAATCGGTTTTGCCGATAGTAAATCATTGTTTTTAAAAACACGTCTAAATTAGAATTGGGTGGGAGTAAATATAATGATATAAATAAGTCATCACAGCTGTCACAATAATAAATAAATAAAAAATCTTGGCAGAACTTAATAATAACATTATTAAATTTGATTTACATTAAATTAAAAAAATGAAGTTCTACGAATTAAACACAATTAATATAGAAAAGATAAAGCATTAAACATCTAGTACAGAGCGAAGACGGATAGAAAAGCGAGTTATTTTCAAATTATAGTTAGTCATATTTAAACAAATTGTTTCGAAGGTTCTTCGAGCGGACTGCACAATAATACAATGTTGCGAGACTGAGTTGTACCTTGAATTTATCTAGATATCTGATAGGTATTGTCACGACCTCATTGTACCCAAGAGGCGAGAGGCGAGATTTCTCTTTCCAGAGATACGTCCAATGACTGGCGCGTTTGACACATTTCCAGAGCTACACGCTTTTTCCGTTTCACTCGAGCGAAAGATAAAAAAAGGAGCACCGCGACAAATAATATGGTGGAATAAAGAGGAAGAATTCCGGTGAAGATGTGCGCTAGTGAGAATATCATTAAAATGTTACAGCTGCGAATGCCATCCTGCTGGAAATGTACTTGGAAGATTTCCTTTAAGGAGACTTCGCCTGAGCCTCCTTCTTTCTCCGTTCTGTGTGAATTCAGTCGCTAAGCCAAAGGAAATCCCGGAAACTTCGGGATATTCCGATAATTATCGATTTGGAAATATTTTGTTGGCTTTGAAATGTTTATTTTGAGGCTTTTTATTAAGCTTTTGATGTGTCGGATTGAATTTGCGAAAAAGCTTTAAGGCTGTACTTTCTGAATTTTGCAAATACAAATATTTTGTATCAAATAAATTTGAACGCCAAACATTTATTAAAAAAATATATGTATATGTGTGAATACCGCATAAGACTCCCAACTGACCGGAACTAGTGGGACTATGGCATCACTAATTTTATATTGTGAGGTCGAAGGGAGTAGTGGGGAAGGGAGATGAAGGGAGGGAAGGGAAGATTGGCAAATATTGAGCTTTTCAAATCTGGACACTAGACAATCTAACCAGGGCGATTCTAAGAGTATCTAACGAATCATTTTTTTATAATGTCGATGAGATATTTCTATTATATGTTTTGAATTTGCATTAAAAGTTGATGTTCTGTGGTTTGCATAAAATGAATGACATTTAAAGCAGTGTCACGGAGGATAGTTTATTATTTGTAATTAAACTTAACAAGAAACATAAACACTGCAGACAAAATTGACATAAAATTGCAATCAACTTGCGGCGACGGCATTATTTAACAACCCCCTCGCGAAAGGGAAGATGGGTCCGGAAGCGGGCGCGAGCGAGAGGCGCGACGCAAGACAGGGTGGGAAGAGCTCCTATCTAACATCTGCCGGAGATTGACTTCCTTTCACAGACTCAAATGAGTTCCTTTGACAAGTTAGATCTCTACTTACCGCTGGGGCAGGGTGATGAATTGCTACGGGTACTTGCGGCGCGACGGTATGGGAGTGTGCTCACTATATTGGCAACTGGCAACACTCATACTGGATACTGGATACTGGGATGTTGGCTTTTAGGTTCCTGGAACAAGGTCGCCAAAATCTGCAACACAGAAAACTAGTCAATTATTATTATAAACTAAATAAAAATATGATTCACCACAAACACATTCATTCGATGAATAATAATAAAATTTTATTGATTTCCATGGCGCCGTTTTTGCGGATAATCACCTTAAGGGCGCTGCTGAAATTTTTTTTTTTCAAACACTCTCCTGCTATTGACTATGGATAATCTTTTATAACAATATGTAACTTAAAACTAACAGATTGCAACCACCAGCTCATCGGTCAATAACATTAAACTATATATACAATGTATCTCCAACGAGAGTGTTGCCGCGTCAAAATGTATATGTATTTTTTATATTATGTACAGGCAGTTACAGGACCATACTTACCTGGCAGGTAACTTTAGACACTTTCGGTCTACTATCAGAATATGATAAAGAGTGAGATCTGCAGTTCTCTCTTTCTAAAAAACATGAGAAGCAATAAGAGATAGGGAAAACTGCTTTTATCAGGACCGTCATTTGATTCCCGACACGGAACGACTAGAATCAAAGAGTTAACATTGTTTATTAGATAATTGTATATACAGTTTTGCACGCAGAGGACATACCATTGAAAACTCTGCCCAGTGCATGCTGGAGGTGCTGTTTATTCTCATTAATTTGTTCGTTTCAAGGGAAAGGAAAACCAAATTTTATAATGGGCAGTAGGATTTCATTAGAATTTATCTTCCTAAATGTGATTCGTCGCATATTTCATTATTTCATTTAACTACACACAGGAGGCCCCGAGGAAAATAATTTACATCAGGACCCATGTTATCTTTGAGGATGCTGTGTGGGGGTCTTATTGAGGAGAGGAAGGTTTGAATATGGATCTTGAAGAGACCTATGTTGTAGGAGGGAAGAAACAAGTCGTTCCACAGGGGGGCCGTTGAACTCAAGAACAAGTCGTAGAAACGACCCGCTCCTATGTGACGAATGTCAACCGTGTACATTTACTGTACGTGTACACGCATTTGGCGTGTTTCCCGACTATGTACCGGTGCCGAAAGGATCAATGACGCTAGTTACTTAGAACATCTTCCATTAAAATACCGGTAGAACAAAGACAGCATTCTCACCTGACGCCTGTGCTCTAAAGATTGCAATCCGTTTGTTAAGATAGGGGAATCTATCAAACGAACCACCCATTTCTGCACAAAATCAACAGTTTTTTAACGTACTTTGGGGTTTCAGACCAGAGGTGGCTACCAAATTCAGTGGGGGGCTCTTGCAATTTGTACAGAGTCAGAAATTGTACAGAGTCAGAAATTGTACAGAAGGCCCAGTTTCCGAGAGGCTAACTTGACTCTGGCCTGAGCTGGTCACTTAAAGTTACACCAAGGATATCCATAGAAGGACAGAGGATAATGAAATCGATTCGAAAAAATTGTTTTTAATTCAAAATAATGGTCAAATACCTATAAATCTAGATGAGATTAAAATGGAATCAGAAATTGATCATGTATTAATAGAGGTTCAAAAATCTCTTAGGACAGGGTGGCAAAGAAAATTAATAGAGATGACAAAAATTTGATTTACTGGATAAAAATTAACATATTTTTTTTTCATATGAAGCGGTAAGTTGGTGATGTGACATTATAATTTAAAAAATAAAACAATAACTTTGTTTAGATCACTTTTATTTATACTTAGGCAAATCAAAGCAGTACGGAGAAACCTGCCAACAGAGGCGACTAAACCGCTTGTCAATTCGTACGTTGTGTCACGTCTAGATTACTGCAACGGAATATATGCAAGTCTCCCCAAATACCAAATTAACAAATTGCAATCAGTTTTCAACGCTGCAGTAAGAATAATCACCGGCGTGTCTAAATATTCTCACATTTCAGAGCATCTCAAAAATCTGCACTGCCTCAAATACCCTGAAAGAATCCAGTTCAAGCTCTGCTGGATGGTATTTAAGTCACTTAACGGAATGGCTCCGGCTTACTTATCAGAACTGTGCATTCCTGAAAATACCAATTCATGGCAGTCTACCCTTAGGTCAGCAGCGTCATCAGCTATCGGGAGGTTGCAGGAACCAAAGCGCACACCTAATACTAAGTTCGGTGATCGTGCTTTTGGAGTATCAGGACCTAAAGCCTGGTATGAACTGCCTCATGACTTAAGAATTATCAAAGACAGAATTCAGAATTAAACTTAAAACTCATCTTTTCAGACAATCATATCCATAAATTGAAGAAATTGTATAACTAGGCTAGCCGGTCGGTGCTCACCTAAGGTCACTTATAGAAAAATTCACGCACCGGTGCGCAAATGCGTCCACAGCCCGCAACACTGTAAATAACTAAAAGTCTAAAAAATAAATAAAAATTGTTAATATCCATTAGAAGCTTCTTATGCTTTTTAAGGTCATTTTATAAACATTTTCCATTCCTAAAATTAAAGGTATTTCAAATAAATGCCAACTCTTCTTGTAATAAATGTAACATCAATAGAAAAATAGAAAAGGAAGATAAAATAGCAACTGTAAAAATATCATCTCTATACTTTAATTTTCTAATAAAACTGTGTTCGTGTGAAGCCAGGTAAGTTTGTTTTTCTGTATCTGTTTGTGTATAATTAGGTAAAGAATAGGAAGTAAGATTTGTACAGCGGCCTCGAGGTGATTTTTCACAAAAACGGCGCTATTCAAGTAATCCAATTATTATTATTATTATTATTGGCCGACCGGGTTTTGCTACTGCCGTAGCTTCTTCAGGACAGTATACAACTAAACTATGAACTAAGATACACATGTGTTATGGATTGATAGAAAGAGGCGAGTGGAGGGCCAAGGATGGGAAATTAGCAGGTACCTGGCCGGGAAGGGTGTGTACTTTGTTTATTGGGAATAATTTAAGAATTATACACACCTATATAGTTTCCCTGTATGTGCTCCGTACAGATAAGGGGTGCTTTTTTAAAGTGTCACATAAAAATAATCTGTTCTCCATAAACCCCGTGATTTTGGCGTTCACGTCTGACATCTCAAATCGCCAATTGTTGAATGCTTTGATTTGTCTCATGCATTTTTCGACATGTAGGACATTTCAATCGCTACTACTTTCGCAGTTTCAGTAGCTCCACGAGACCGTCCGGCCAAATCAAACCAATACCCCTATGCCACAGAGCTTGCATAAAAATGGATTTCATCGGACTTTCCAAAATGCAGCCTCTGAACGAAAAAGTTCAAGTAAAAAGTATATAACATAATGTTATTATTCAGTTCTGCAATTGTTTTAATTTTTATTATTGTGATAGCTATTTTTAATTTGTATGTTCGTTAAAATGATATTAGTATTTTCGGTAAACACCGATTTATTAAGAAAATAATTTTATTTATTAAAAATAACTATTTGTGAGGTACTTAAAGTGGAAATCTGATTTTACCGATTTTAATGATAAAATGTTTTCTTAATTGTTTTATAGTGACGTGAATGATTGAAGTCAACGATTTTAAATTTACGATACATCTGTGAATTACATTATTTAGATTTTGCGAAAATACAAGAGGTACAGAAAAGACATATTATAATAATTTATTTATTACCGTTATATTGGGATCATTAGTTCGTTTGTTTATCTCTAGTTGTTCCAGTTAATTTAATATATGACCCTTTCTGTCTACATGTAAGGGTTTAGGTTCGTTGTTGCCAAGCGGAATGTGATTATTCATTTAGAAATATATTGCGAATTTTGAAAAAGTTTTAATTATTACTATAATATCATATACCATATGTTCTTTGAATCTAGTTTTGAAAGCCCTTCTCATCTGTTCAACGTAAGTTGCATTACGGGACTTTCTAAAAACTAAAAATTTGTTAAAACATAATCTTTACAAATCTTATTAAAAAGGTACATTAAGTGATCTCACGGTAATTAAGATTTATTAACAATAATTTAATAATAAGTAAAATCTATTTAATTTGTTTGCTTGCGGCGACCCTGTCCTGGGAAGTTGGCTTCGAATCTCTAGAACACGTAAGTTCGTGCTTCCTTAAACTTGCACAGTTACTTCTTTGGAATGTTTTATTGAAAAAGATACAACCTTTTACCCGGTTCTTCTGTTCTCGACTGGGACATCCGAGGTTTTTATTTGTTTCTGTGATTGGAGGCATTCTTCCACAACATTCTCGCAGCGAATACGTTTAATGGTGGGATTCTCGGAATATCGAAGTTCCTAAGCTTTCGAATGTATGAAAAACATTGATCAATCTGTTTACCTATTGTCACTTGCTATATATTTACCGGTGAAGTTGTCAAATTAACGAAGGCATAGTAAAATTTTTATCGTACGAGGACATTATTAAAACGAATTTATTGCCATCCTTTTCAGGAAAATTATTCCGTTAATTACATTACCTTTGGTTACATTTCTTCGCACCTATTTAATTTTTAAATAAGTCATAATTGTAAAACCATTCATTTTGAAAGACAATTTGCAAACAAGAAACTTTTGCTTAAAATAAAAATCGTACAACAAATAAATTTTATGAAATACTAAGACTTGAAATATATTACCCGTGATCCCTCGAGCTAAAATTATTTTATAAATGAATTAAAAATTATTTTTTTATTAATTGATAAACTAAAGTTTTTAAGACAAGATTTTTGTGCATAGCGCAAGGGGTAACAATTATTTTTATAAACAATAATTATTAGCCTGAAACACTAGTATATATTGATTAACTTGGCGGGTTTGCGATAAGCCGACGTAGCTCAACGGTAGAGCATCTGACCGGCAATCAGAAGGGTGCAGGTGTCCTGTCGGCGACATTTATCTTTTCTCGGAAGGTTTTTTCAATTTGGATGAGTGTTTCAGGCTAATAATTATTGTTTATAAAAATAATTAAAAATTATTTCGTAATCACCACTTTACTAATATACACATATCAACATATTTCCAAAGCGAAGCTTTCCTCATCAGGAATATACAGAATATTAAAAAATAATTGTGTCAATACAGACAAATGATATACACAGAACATCATAATATAAGAATGAACAAATTATACATATAAACAAAAATTGATTAAAGTAGGTAGGTAATAAATAAAAAATATTTTGATAGAAAGCAGTCACTTTGTGGTTAGACATATTTAATGAAAATAAAACAATAACTTTGTTTATAACCACGAGAATTTTATTTAATTTTATTACGACCGACCGGTTTCGCTTAACATAAGCATCTTCAGGGTACAAAAATTAAACTGATCAAAAATACATAGTGTGTGTTTACATATACAAAATAGAATAAGACAGAACATAACATAGAACAAAGAAAAATGAGATAGCATGAAATAGCATGAAATAGCATGAAATAGAAATAACCGAGCGAAAGAGACAGAAGTGCACATAATGGAATACCAAGGAATAACTGAACAGGTGATTATGGGATGGGAAATTTTACGAGATTATAGGGAATATACCTAATATTGGGCTATTGGACACATTTGGTTGATTATTAAGAATTTTATTTTTGGTTTTAACAGCTTTCTTTATTTCTAGTGATTCTAAATTATTCAATCTGTTTCAAATGTTGAGCAGATTGAGCAATTCAGAATCACTAAGCAAAGCTGTTCAAAATAAACAATAATCGACATATTCGCAATCATCCTGTTCAGCGACCGACGCTGACGACCCATTATCCTTTCGCATTGTCGCTGACTGCTTATCGGCCCGCAACGTTCGCTGTTCTGTCTTATTCTATTTTGTATATATAAACACACACTATGACACGATCGGTTATTCCCCTGAACTCTCAATCAGTCTAATGATTCTAAATAAAGTATTTCATTAAATAAAAAATATTATAGACCATTGAATAACAAATTTTTATTAGAAATTAAAATACATATTATTAATGTAAGTATGAAAATAAATTCAAGAGATTATTACTATTTAAAAAATATATATTAATTACAAAATTTCAAATTTGTCTAATTGTAAACCGGTTGTATGTTATATATGAAACTTTTGAACCTGTATTTATCTTTATATATCAAAAGAATGATTGGTTTCCATATGTTTTAATCGACAAATATGTCTCTTGACATATCATTGTCCATTGCTTGAAGTGGGGTGCATGTCATGTAAAAAATATTTGAAATTGCTGACGTCGTTGTGGCCCGCGTCTTAGAGTGATCTGGTTGTTTTCAAAGTTACATTTCTGTATGAATTTATAAGAGAATATGTAACGATTTATTTTTATTGTCAAGGACATTATTTCAACCGTTCGAAAATGTAATTAAACGGTAAAAATAATTTCACATTCCTATTTATTTATTTTTGTAACTTGAGGTAGAAAATAACAATATCTGGAAAAATTCCTTGTATTTTAAGTGTATTTATTTAATTATTAAAATTAAATAATTTTTTAAATTCTAAGTACAATACTACACTTCTATTTTAAGCTATGGCTATTTGAATAGTTATTCTAGAAAATAACTCACAGACATTATATGATAATATGGTACAATTAACGAAAACGTCGTTTTGTAAAACACACGTTTATTACAAAGTTATAGTCTGCAAGAACGCCTTTTATGCCCGGCATACGACGGATGTTGAAGTCCCAGATTAACGTGACTGCATTATATTACACATTAAATAAACATATACGTATAAAATAAATTAAACTAAATTTACATATTACCTACACCATCTTCAATAACAACATATACGGCCGTTCTTCCAAATCCTACTGAGCAACGGCTGAGCCGAAATTTTGCCTCAACATTGTTCAAATCCACAAATACGCTCTTCCCAACGAAATTCTCGATTAAATTTACGATCAATTTAGGATATCAATTTTTGTGGATTAAAGTTCTCCTAAGCAGAAAACTAGTAAAACGTATCAACAGGGTGAACAAATGTAATCGAAATGTTAAATATCATTACTAGATTATGATCTTTTTTATGCGATTCAATGACTGAATTAGAAATGTGTATTTCCGTTTTCGAATGTTAAAACATGTTTATTGTATGTTTTAAATAGGGCTGAAGAGAACCCAACTTGTTTTAGTATTTATAAGTTAGATTTTGGTCTTGTTTTTTTCACTCACTAAGAAACGTCAAATGTCAAATGTACGAAGTGAACATTGTGCTTCGCGACATTATCAAATGTAAAGTCAACACTTTATTTTCCACCTATTTTTAGCACTCGCGTTTGTGAAGAATAAAAAATTAGTTTGTGTTTTAGTTTTTTTTTTTAATTATATGTATTCATAATAAATATAATATTAACTCATCTATTAATATAATTCTTTGCGTGGAAAGTTTTTACTTTGATGTCACTCCATTGTCTTAAAAGTGGGCGGCTACTATTTTATCGTGTATGAAAGTGGGCGGATAATATTTTATAGTGGGCAGGCACCTCCATACACAATTTATGATAAAAATGCTCGGAAACAGCCAAATAGAGCTAATACTTAACAAAACACTTGGCTGATAGGTGACTCAGATTGATCATTCGAAAATTTGGAAGAACGGCCGTTGGTGAGTGACAGCGTATATATTTCCTCCAAGACTATGTATAGATAAATTAGATTTCAAATTAACAGCTAGAATCTGCCATTTGTATGATTACTTAGTAATTGGCTTTACTATTATATTTAACTGTAAAAGGTAAAATAATGAAAAAAAAGAACGAACGAAACTTAAATACTGAAATTTGGAAATGTTAACAAAACACAATAATTATGAATTAGCACAAAACAATTTTTACTTGGTTAAAATTAACACAGCTATGGTTTAAAATTTTAGCTCGTTTCAATTACGCTGAATGGCTGGCAAACAAAAGTAAAATACATTCCCCTCTGAATGGCATTTTTACAACTCGGCGGTACCTTTTATTCTGATGGAAATCGTATTCTCCATTTCATCGTGATTAGGCTTCCCCTCAGCTTTTAATATGCATTTATTACAGCGTGGAATATGAGCGAATGGGGAGGAAAAAATAGTAGCCTTTTGCCGTGAAAGCCTCCCGATGGAGCGCTTTGAACCTGCCGCTGATTTCACGTTGATTGCTGGAAACTTCTCCATCCAATCCATCCACATTCGGGTGCCTGAATACAGAATACTCGTATTATACGCCAAAACCAACCACCGCAATGTGAATTTTAGAAAAATATTCTGAATCGTGCGCTTGGGAATGATGTGATACATAATGCGACGAAACTGAATATTACCTTTTGAAAATATTAGAAAACTAGTACGTTTGTATCGATCGAATTCTTCTGAAAGCCTTCTTTTTCATAAAAAAATACATGCAACTGAAGAACGTTCCTGGATTCTGACGATTTCTCACAGATTAACATAAGTACCAGATATATAAACTTCAATAATAGTTGAAGAAGTGAAGGAAAGTTTTTTGCAGAATCTCCCTGGAGAGAGACTACTATTCAGATAAACTAAAAAATAGCTTGAAATAGTTTTAGCTAAATTTAGGGACAAGATCTGTATAGCCAATATTTCTCTCTCATCTCCTTCCCTTCCTCAATCCTTCTACCTCACAACATTCCTTTATTGGGGATGCCATTTTTGCACTAGCCTTAAACAATCATATTTTTAAAAATCTGTGTGGTTGGCCAAGAGAAGAACTAAAGATGTCATCCAATTTTAGAAGACCATTAGACTGCATATTTGTCGATTATAACGTATTTTGGAAAGAAAAAATTCCTTTGACATAAATAAAAGCTTAATTTTTTACACACAATAAGGAACTGCAGTCAATTTATTATTTTTTTTTTATTTTTATTAATGTTGACATCCTAACTTAATTTTCTGTTTTTTTTTTTAAAGTCCTTTTTCATGGTTAAAATAATTTTTAAAGTTTCAATTTTTTAAAGCCCACCCAGCTTGTTGGGTGTGACATCACACGAGTAGTCGGATTGGCGGTTCAAAAGGCAGTAATCGATATTGTATGGATTCCATCTAAAACTTCGAGAACTTTATACTCAAATTTGACTACTTTTAATTGAAGGAAACTCGTAGAATATCAGCGTCTCGTTACTATTGCAGGTGCATTATACCAAAGTGCAAAAATACATTCATATCCGCAACTAATTAACAATTTATCAGCGTTCAAAGGAAGTCACATTCATTGCTCACATTTAATCCATATTTTTAAGACCTAAACTGGAAGACTAGGCCATAACCTAACATGTTGGCAACAGAAATGCGTATTATGATACTGCCGCACATCTGATATATCGATACCGGGTCCACAGATATTAGCGTTTTGACCGTTCCGAGATATTAAACGATATTTTGGTATTCATATCTATTGAATAATGATTTGGTACGTGACAATAATAATAATAATATTTTGATGATTGTTATCGGGCCATTTTGGCGAAAATCACATAAAGGACGCTGTACAAATGTTTTTTTCCCAATGACCTTTTTTCTGTATTGACATTTAGTACAATTTAATTCATTGCAATATTATACTTCTCTTTTAAGCAATGCTTGTGTAGAGAGCGGAGTGTAAATATTGCGTTCAGATGGTTATATATTTACACAGTAATGTTTCCTAAAGTGTTACAAGAAGATGGTTAAAATAAAAATAATAAAAATAAAGTGGTTTTCACGATTATATTACAGAGTTGGTGGTTTACTTAATAGAAAAAATGGAGTGCGTAGCGACAAATTTTGTTTTTAGAAGTTAAAATCATTATATAATACACGTAATGTACAATGTGATGTAGGATATTAAACATATAGCATAACGGTACTAGTGGCATATTATGTTTTCTATCTTATCACTAACTATAGACAGTCTATCATATCGATAATAAGTACTGGCGTTACTGATCGTGCTCGATGAATTCGATATTCATCGTTATCTAATATTAATAAATCTTCGGTATCGCCGATATTTCAATAAAAATTATTCCTTCCGTGTCAACAATGAAAAAAAAACTGTAAAAATAGCTAGAAATTACAAAATATTACGAAATTTTAAACCGTTAAGTCCCAGACAATATTAGGTCTACAGAGACCATTTTGATTTAAAATTGTACGCAAAATTTGTCTACTTCAAAACGTATTAAATGATTTATCACGAAAAATTAGTCATTCGGGATTCAAAATCGACAAAAACTGAATAAAAGTCGAAAAAATTATTATTTTTAATCTCGACTATAAATCCCGAGGTTGTGGGTTCAAATCCTAGTGTGCGCATGTAAATTTGATTTAATTAATTTGCGTCGTTTAACAATTAATTCGTTAAAAATAATATATGTATAGTATATTTATGGTGCGTTTCAAATTGATGCTTGAAATGGCTTTAGCCGTGTTAAGTGCTTAGATCTGAATAGCTAGGTACTTCACCACCTTTCTCTTCCCCATCATCTTCCCCTCCCCATACCTTTTACCTTACAACATACCTCAATAAAGGATGTCATAGTTCCATCGGCTTCGAACAGTTGGGACTCTTGTGCGGTAGTCGCATAAAAAATAGGAGTGTCAGGAGAATTCATAATGCGAAAGTAAATGGCAGAAGAATTAATCAATCGATGCAAAAATGATATGAACAAAGCCTCAACAACACCCACGATGAATAACATAATACCGATATATCAATATTAGTTAATATCACAAAAGAACAGGTGTGATACAAAACTATTATGCCCTCGAGCTTTCCTAACACATGGCAAGAATTTTTTGAATGCGATTATAAACTTTAATGCTTTGAATTATGTATAAAAGGCAAATCAGAATCGCTTGCATTAATAGGCATGCGCATCTGCGGACTTGACAAACAGTCCGTGACGGTAGTAGACAGTAGTAAATATGTTTGAAACATTTAGGTAGCTTTAATGGCTTGAAATAAAAATAAATATATTATATTTTCATATGAAGCGGTAACTTGGTGATGTGACATTATAATTTAAAAAAAAAGATAACTTGTTTACATCACTTTTATTAACACTTTGGCCAACCGGGTTTCGATACTACCGTAGCTTCGTCAGGGCAGTATAATACTAAATTATGAACTAAGATACACATGTGTTATGGATTGATAAAAGCGGGTGAGTGGAAGGGCCAAGGGTGGGAGATCAGCAGGTACCTGACAGAGAAGGGTGTGTACTTTGTTTATTGGAAATAATTTAAGAATTGGATTTTTATTTAAATTTATTTGGTTATTAATGAGTCTAGTATTAGTGTTTTGGCTTTCCTTATGTCTAACGCTTCTAAATTTTCATGTCGAATGCCTGTTCCATTTTTATGCAGTAAACTAGTTTACTGCATTAAAATGGAAATTATTCCCAATAGACAAAGTACACGTCCTTCCCTGCCAGGTACCTGCTGATCTCCTACCCTCGGCCCTTCACTCACCCGCTTTTATCAATCCATAACATATGTGTTCCGGATAACTGAAGAAATAATCACCAAAGAAACTGCTGCCAATGATATTTATGTATTTTAGAAGGGGTACAGATTATTACGTAGACAAATTCGTTAAAATTGGTAAGAATTTTCAAGCAAAACTCTCAAGTAGTCGCAATAAATAAACAATGATTTTACGAGCGAAATGAACACTGCAAACAGCGAAACTATAAGCCATAAGCATGATAAACAGCGGAAAAACCTTATCTAGTTATAGTTGGGCTCAAAAACTGTAGGTGTGACGTCAGAAGCAGTGGTACCAACAGAACATGGTGTTTTGATGGTACAGTTTTTAATTCACTTTTATATAACGATTTGTTAAATCTATGTATAAAATTATGTACAATAAAAGTTATTTATTCACAATCGGCATCTGCTAACGTATACGAATATATATTCTTAAAGCCATTATATTTTTCACTGGAGTTCCTTATTACAACCGGTTTACAATTAGACAAATTTGAAATTTTAGAAATTAGAAAATGTGTTAAGGAGATCTCGGAGATCAATGCTACCGCATTGATCTCCGAGAACTTAGATTTAGCCTAGAGGTCTGTCTAGCATCGGCTCTGAATCCCAACTGACCGCTGTTGAAAGGCAGATATGATCATTCGAAAGATGGAAAGAGCGCGCCAATGTGAAGAGCGTTTAGAATAAATAGGCGTAAGTGACAATTCTAAAAATATTAATAAAACACGACATATTTAAGATAGATAAAAAATCTCAAGACGAATGTCTTAATTAGAATTTACAAAAACATTATGATTTTTTTCAAGCCTATAACACGTTAAATAACAGAACAAACCCGTTTTTTTTTTTTTTTCGGAGTATAGTTTAAGATTTTATTCTATCGAGGGAATTTCATATAATTAAATTTTCAGCCCGTTGACTGATTAGAGATTATCTTCAAAAATAAAAATATTATTTTTTTGAATACATAAAACCTTCAGTTTTTAAGGGACATTTGTAAAATATACATAGAAATTCTGTTTTGGAGAGTCTTAATAGTCAATTAAATATAGTTAATAATTAAATCGTTTTTAAAAATAGCCATCTCTCGAATTTTTTTTCATATTAATATTAATAATAAAAATAATTTCTAATATAAAATTGTTCGTCAACCTTTTATAATAATTTTTTATTAATATTTTTGATGAATTATTTTCCTACTTTGATCAATTTTTGTTAATGTTTATAATTTGTCTATTCTTACATTATTGTGTTCTTTGTTTATCATTTGTCTATACTTGAGATTATTGTGTTCTATGTTTATCATTTGTTTATACTTGACATTATTACTTTTTATTATTCTGTATATTCCTGACGAGGAAAGCTTAGCTTTCGAAAGATGTTGATATGTATATATTAATAAAGTGTTGAATACCAATCTTTTGACGATTATACTGAAACAGTTATTTACCAAAGATAAGTATAATTGATTGTTTGATTTGATTAATATTTTAAGTAGGGTTAAATCTTGTACTGGCTAAGGCTTTCATCACTACACCATCGAAATTTGCCCTGTAAAAATATTGGCAGTAGGAGGAATTTAAATATTGTCTCGTTATCCCTATTCTAGGATGGTTTATCTTTAAAAAAAAATTGAAAAAAAAGAGAGTAGGTATATCATTAATAAAATCCTTAAAATCCTGTCCTTAAAATCAAAAAGAGGCTTAAATCTGTAAAAAATCTGGTATCGTCTTACAAGTTCAAACTTTTTATATTTGAATAAATAATTTGCTAATGTTGCCAGTTAGATTTATTTAAATCAACACAGGGAAACTTCATACATAATATTATAATTCTTGAGCCGTGAAAATGATTTAAAACAAGACGCACAGAGCCAAAAATCTTCCATTAAAAGTAAAAGCTCGTTATGTTCCGTGCTGCATTAAATTAAATGGCTTAAACGGATTATTTTTAATCGCATTTCACGCTTTACAATCCTGTCTGCATCTTTGAATAATTTCAGAAATATCGCACTCTAACTCCGTACCCTTTTCAGGGATCACCGATCTTTGAGCTCGGTAAGTAATCCACATAAAACACTAAAAACTATATTTTTAATCTATATTACTATATATTACTGATGAGAGAAGCATCGCTTTAGAAACGTATGTGTACACTAATGAAGTTGTGAATACTAAGTAATCATTAATTCATTTATAATTTCATAAAAATATTGGTATTAACTTTCTGGCGTCATTATTAACAAATGAATAAAAAAAAATTAAAGTAGGTAAGTAATTAATCAAAAACGTTAATAAAAATATATTGTGAACTTCGAATAACAAATTAAAAATGAATTATTAGTGATTTAATTAATAATCAAATATATTTTTTTAAATAGATAGATCTCTTGATTTTATTTCCATGTTCATATTAATAATAAAAATAATTTCTTTTTTAACTTCTAATATAAATTTGTTTTACATTCTATGTATATATATATATATATAAATCAATGTAAGTTATCAAATCAAAGTAATACATTAGGCGCCCCTGTGGCTGCCGGCTGTGTTTTATAGTCGCTCCTGATTTATCTCGGAAATATTAGGAAGTCATTCATTTTCCCGGTGTAAAAATAGCATAAAATAACCGCAATAATTTTTAAGTTACATTTATAAAAATCATATAATTTTAGTGTGGCCGTTTCGGGCTTAAATCAAGTTTATAATAAAAAATCAAATAAAAACCCAAATATTTTAAGTTCAAATCTGTCACGTTGTTCTAAATTATCCCAAAAGAATCGGTCATCGGCCGAAGGCGTTCGCCACATGTGCTTCTTACCTTTGCCTGTTAAAACTGTCCCAGAGTGAATGATTTACAATGTTATTCTTTGAACTATGGTGATTGTAAACAATATACGACCGAGCTAGACAACCCAAACTCAAACTTAATGGTGAATGTGCTATTTTGGAGCCTTTAATAGCTGCAAAGATATAATTGTATAACCTTGAACGCTGTACCACAATCGCAATCCGCAAAATTAGATTTCATGGCTACCGAGAAAGGCGCAATAGGAAATAAAAACATTTGACGAGAAGATCTTCTGCTGTCACGGCGACCTCCAGTTCACCTCCAGTTCACGGAGCAGATCCGGTGCATCATGCGGCCCACGGACGTGCCCGACAAGGTTGCGCGACCTGCTGTGGCCCGACCACTACAAGGATACCACCGGCTGGGGCGAGAAATAGACGTCACGCTGATGTACTCTTTCCAGATCCTGAAGCCGGCCGACGAGCGCCACCAAAGAAGATTGGAAAAAAGGATCAATACCCCCGGCCCCAGTCCCCACCCGCCGCCCAACTTCACACAACTCCTATCATTTGTATTAGCGTCTTGCAATATATCATAAGGAATAAATACAGTTAGCTTCTTCTTTTTTTAAATTAAACATGTATGAAAACTTAGACCAAGCCGTATTTAATTTTGATAATCTAACTGCATCTCTTTATATGGTCTATAAATAATGTGTAATGATAGTGTCCAAAAAAATAAAAATTAATTAATATAGGAATAATGTAAGAATAGGAAGTAAGATTTGTACAGCGCCCTTGAGGTGATTTTTCACAAAAACGGCGCTATAAAAATCATCCGATTATTATTATTATTATTATTAAGTTTATTTGTTTCCTAGTCCTCGAGGTTCTCGAAAATCACTGGACCGGTTTCGCGGAAGGTTTAGGAAGGTTTTTAATGAAATCCAAAATGTAAAACTGTTGCTATTTATTATAATATTACTTAGTATGAAAAACATTGAATGATTTCTTTTTTCTCATTCATCATGTAAACTAGAACGGGAGAGATTTTCTGTTAGTTATACGTTAAAACAGACTTATTCTTGTTCTTTTTAAGGAAGATTCCTTAACTTTTTCCTTAGGGTTAAAGCCTTACTTAACTGCGTTTCGGTTCTGACAGCTGTCAGCTGAATTTGGCGAACGACATTCATCAAAAATGTCAATATTTGCGATGTTTTAACAAGAGAAAAATTGAATGTTAAGTATGTTACCAATTACATTATTATTTACTTTAAACGTAATTAACATTATTAAACATTATATAGATTATAGATCATTGACATTTTTGACAATTCAGCTCAAGCGCGGCATTGAAGAGAGTCGGTACGACAGGCCGAGTCCAATGAATTCGATGCCGGTGGACTCACTCCGAGTTCTTAAATTCAGATTCACTCGTTTCGAACTCACACTCAAGGAACGGCAAAGGTTTTGGATTGGATTCAGAAACAAAAGGCGGTCCCTATTCATTAGTGTAATATGAACGATTTTTGATTGCGGAACCGCGGACACATGCAGACGGAAAGGAATGAAGACCGAGTCCGAGGAATCGAGCCCGTGTGGCTAAACTCGGAATTGGAACCGAGTTCTTAAAATAAGTGGAATGACCCACGTCTTCGATCGGCACAAATTCAAATGTCACTTTTAGAACTAGAGATAATTCGGAATTCCGCAGTTAATCAAGAAGTCTTTAACCCCAAGGAAAAAACGTAAGGAATCTTCCTTAAAAAGAACGAGAACAGCGCTCCAGATATATTTAAAAAAAATTATGAAACTGTAAATAGTTATTATTTTGAAAAGGCATTACCGGGTAAATTTTTGAGAATTGTCGCTTAGTACATTTGTGCTCGCGAGCTTTTCGTTGGCTATCCCTGTTCTAGTCCTAGCTACTCCAGTTAAATATAACGCTTCTCAGTGTTTAAAATCATCGTTGGGTCTTAATTGCGCTGTTGGGAAAATTTTTATTTAACTGCACATATAAAGCATAGCGTAATTTTTCGAAAGCTTAAAAAATATTATTCATTTTGTCTGAACTTATAACAAAGATAGAAAATCATTGTATCGTGGTTGGTTAATATGAATTTTGCTTTCGCTCCATTGAAATTCTAACTGAAGAGTTAGTAAAAATAATTTTCAAATGAGCTCGTTTTTATCAGCAAAATCGTAAGAATATTTATGGAATAAACTTTTTTTTATTATTTGCTAGCTGATGTGTATCCGGCCTTGAATAAAGTTACGAAGTTATGAATTCGTGCTTGTCATTTGGGTGCCATAATTGATTTGACAGTGAAAGTAATGCCTTGTGACGACTATTACTATCTCTAAACAAAGAAACAACTTGAAAATTTTATTTCATTCGAAACATTTACTTTTTAAAATATATAAAAATAAAAAAAAGTTCTTAAGTAGGTACCTACCTTTATTTTCCATTTTGAAAATATTCTACCCAAACAAACTTTCTTCTTTTGAACATGTAATCTGTGGCTAACCAGAGTGGTATATCTATGGGTTAACAACAATACAACATGGCGGGTTCAACGTTTTTCATACTAATAAAACGATATAGCAACAGTTTTACATATTGGGTTTCATTTAAACTAGTCTCTAAACCTTCCGGGCACTAATAAGAACAAACCGGGCGAGTAATTTTTGAGAAAATTGAAGATAGACAGATGAACATTATTGTTTTATTTATTTATTGAATGAAACAAAATAATTGTATAATAATAATGAGGCTTTGGTTCTTCGTAACGTAGTTCATTCTCCTGTAATAGTACATTTTTATTGGGTTTTAACTGTGATTGCTTGGGAAAAGTCATTATTTTGAAAATGAGTAGTAAATATGTTAAATTTTTATTGAAAAATAAATGTGGGTTAAGAAAGTAAGTCCAGTATTGACATGACCACTGAGACAAATGTTTGTTTGTTATTATTTATTTTTAAGGAAGACACAAGCCTAGGTTTCAAAAAACCTGGTTGACTTCCTTGTACCATGACTATAGAATCACCATCACTGAGGGAATCAAGCCAAGTCAAGATCCCTGTCCGTTGGGAGACCAAGACTGAAGTCTTTTGCATCCACACAAACATACATTTACGTATGTGAAAAAAAAAAAACTTTATTTTAAAAATATCATTACGTACGAAACAGAGCCTGCATTTATGCAAAAATCCCCAATCTCAATCTGCCAAAAAACAATGTCTTTAACTAAGCCACTTTTCGTTGTATGCTGGCGATATATATATTATCCATTCCTATGTCTATCCCGATTTCAACGCCTCAGAAGCAGGCTGAAAAATAATTTTAAATAAAAAAAAATATAATCCCCGGAATCATCAGTAATCCACCTATGTTGAAGAAAAAAACTTATACGTTCAAAACAAGTATACTCGTGGGAGATCCCATGCACTGTTTTAGGCTCCGAAAGCTAGAAATTCTGCTTACTAAAATACGTCAATCAGCAGAGCGACTCAACGGCTCCATGATGCTGCAATGAGCGCTGATATTTTAAATATCACTTACAACAGTTTTGGGACTACCTTTTGACCCATGTCACAAAATAATTGTAAAACTGGCCCTATGGCTTTTTAAACTTTTTCCACTAACCTTTCACTTCCCGGATGATTGATGCAGATTATCATCTTGAGTATTGTTTAAATCATTCATGTACACATGTTGCACTGTTTGTTATTCCAAGAACTTGTATTTTAAACAATCATTTCTCATATACTATAATTAATGAATGCATAAATGTTTTATGGAGACTATGAAAGATAAATAAATAAATAAGTGGATAATATTTGGGCTTTTACATATTTCGTTTTAAAATTCAAATTAAAATAGGGACACAGGTGCCAAACACATCACAGTGGGTACATAGACAGTATAGATAGCCTTCATGGAATACAGCAACTAAATATTAATGTCTTACAAATAAATTCAGCAATAAAATTGTGTAAGTACAATCACATAATTTGCATTTGAATATACAAAATCCACAGCAAATTCTTATTCTTTTACTCTAAACTTATGTCTAATTAATAAATTTTGAGGCTGTATGTAATAATGATCTTTCTGTATTTGCATTCCGTGCAGTTGAACATAGTATGTCTGAAAAAGTATTACCTCCCGCGTGAAGTTTAGGTAAAAGTAAATTTTTGACGGACTCAGTCTTGAAATTATTGTTACATTTGAAGAATTTTTTATTATTTAGTAGTTCTAGTTGGAATATTAAATTTGATTTAACAAGTCAGGGCTGTTCATAATAACATTCTTAAAAATAAAAGGTCAGAAACAAGCCTTCTTTCAGAGAGTTCTTGACTGTGCAATAATGGAGTAACTGAGGAACTCACGGCGCCTTGGTGGGAACTCAATACTTTGGACCATCTCGTAATAATAAATAAATATTTTTCTTCAGTACAAAAATTTGCCATCAATACAAGTAGGTGCATGTTAATCATAAAGTAAAGTCACGGCACAGCACGGGCACTAGTAATACACATGCTTCCCTGCAGCCTACAATTGTCCTAGGGGCAATTTCGCAGCCAGCCGATTAGTTTGAAACAACCCCTTCACTCGCATAGAATAGGTATTATTATGGGTGTTCATTATGTATGTAAAGTGATGATTGTCTCCTGCGTTGTTACATGGAAAATCCTTGGGGCTGTTTTCGGGGGCCGAAGCGTGGGGAGGCTCCGCAGCTCCATAGCTCCACGCCCGGGGGTGGTTGCCAGGATGTTGTGTTATTGTTGGAAAATGTGTGTTATTTTGAATGGATTTTAATTTGTATGTGACTTCTAGTGGTTGTTTGAAAATACACAAATATTGTCTGGTAAGAAATAATAACACAAATAATTTTGGTTGCATACGATACAAGCACACATCGTGGTACAGAGGACACATCAGTGCTAAATCAACTGACTCCCCTGTGACGTTACGTCGTCTTGTTAAAAATCATTAGTATCCCTGTCTACGCCAGGAAGTCCTCGATCTGGCCCATGATTGTAAATCTTAGACTTTATGGATAGATTGTTATTCGTTAAATTAAAATACTATAGGGTTTCGCTAATACCGTGGCTTATTCAGGGCAGTACTACTAAACTATGAACTAAGATACACATGTGTTAAACATTTATATAAACAAGGGTCTTTCAATTTATTTGATTATTAATGAGTCTACTGTTAGCGTTTTTGGACAAACATTTATTTTTATATATAGAGCTTACGAAAGAGGTTTTGAGGAAAATGTAATTGTATACAGGAAAATATGAAAGTTTCAATAAAAAATCTATCCATTTTCTACGTACGGATATAATAATAGTACCGAATAGTACTATAGTTATCAAATTAACGGTTACGTGAGTTTTAGAAACATTTTAATTTTACTAGAAACCCTAAACATTTATTAAAATAAATTAATTCAAAATTACTTTGTTATCATCACTATATTAATATATCCATATCAACTTGTTTCGAAAGCGAAGCTTTCCTCATCGAGAATATACAGAATACTAAAAAAAATAGTAATGTCAAGTATAGACAAATATAAACATACAACACAATAATGTAAGAATAGACGAAATATAAACATAAAGAAAAAAATATTATAGTAGGTAATTAATTAATCAAAAATGTTAATAAAAAATTCCATAAAACATTGAATTACAAATTAAAAAAGAAATATTTTTTATTATTAGTATTAATATGAAAATAAATTCGAGAGATAACTATTTATTATTATTATTTTTTATTATTAATTGTATTTAATTGACTATTAACACTTTTTATAAATTCTAAAATTTCAAATTTGTCTAATTGGAAACCGGTTGTACATGTATGTAAAATTTTTAAACCTTTATTTATATAAAAATAATAATTTGCTATCAATAGATAGTTAGCAAATTCATAATAACCATTATTACCTAAACACCTTAGGTGTTGTTCCTTAACTCAATTAAATTAAAACTTTGTGAAGCCTTTTTATTTTAATAAAGTTGTGATTACAAATTATTTTTAATTAATTTATTAATAATGACGCCACAAAGCGAATATCAATCATTTGAATAAATTATTTATTAAAATACTTTAAAAAGTTTTTTAATAAAATTTATCATAATAAGTAATGACAGCTATTTAAGGTGTTCTGCTTTTGAAGCACCCTTCAGACTTTGTCGTTTGAATGAGTTTGTACATCCGTAAACCACAAAGCTCAGTGTATTGTTTGATGTTATAAGTTATGCGGTTAACTAATACACACATGTATTATTACACAACCTTAATTTCATATAAATAGATCACTTTCTTACACAAAACAAGTAAACAACACTTAAAGTAAAGTCTCTTTAAAACTGCAGAATTAAGAAAAACATTATGTAAATAGAATTTGCGACTTATTTTGGAATACGCATCCACTATTTGGTCTCCTAATTACGAGATTCATAATTGAAGAATCGAATCCATACAAAGAAAATTAACCCGTGTGAGCATATCGTGAAGGTTTATCTGATCAATTTTTAAAGTATAATGATCGAATTTCGTACTATAATGATAATTATTATAGTTATTAATTCCACAAGGTATACAGAGGTAGTGCAATGCAATACGTTCTGTAAGTGATAATAATACAAAAAAAACAAAATATCATTAGTAATACGTAGAAGATTAAAAGATTACCCAGTAAAATATGTAAAATAAGTTAATCCACTAAGAGAGAAAAAAAAAACAAGTTTAAGGTGGATATTTGATGGTATCCCGTCTCTAAAGGGTCATCAAGGGAGACTCCATCATGTAGCTATAGCAGTTATGATGATATTCTTGGATTGGCGTACTCTGCACCATAGGCTTCCCATGCGGTGGCGGAGAAGTACCCTGAAAGAGTGCACTCGTCCTACCAGGAACATTTCTGTAGCGCTACAGTATCTTGGTAGACGGAATATTTGGCGACATGCATTATTGTTGGTGACTTTTATCTTTTGCCATCAGGATCCAGTGTAATGCATCCACAGTTCTGATGTATACAGATACTACAATCTACAATCTATAAACTATAATCTCTGTCAGTCAGACGTAAACTTTCTGATGTATTCATTTGTACAAAATTATACAAACATCAAGTTAACATTCTATCACAAATCAACATTAATACACCAAATAGAAAGTCAAAAAGGAGGATAAAACACATTTTTATATTAAAGCCTATCACACAAATACGGGATATTTCTCTCCCTTTCCGCGGA